>JADRCD010215540.1:0-30095 GCA_019843815.1 Montemys delectorum
GCAAATCCCTGATAAGGAGAAAAGGCCTGCCTTGCTTCAAAGTAAACTACAGTGCAAGATCGATGGACATGGTGGCACGTAGCTACAATCCATGTACCAGGCAGGGTGAGGCAGGAGGATAGAAGTTTGAGATAAACTTTTCCTGTCTCAGAAACAAAACAAGGGTTGGTGTGATGACCTGAATTCCAACCCTGGACCACCATGGTAGAAAGAAAGGACCAGCTCCCCAAAGCTGGTCTCTGATATCCACATACATGCTGTGCTACATACAATAAATACAATTTTTAAATGTATACATGAAGTTAGGCAGTGGTGGTACACATCTTTAATCCCAGCACTTGGGATGCAGAGCCAGGCAGATCTACAAAGTGAGTCCAGGACAGCTAGGGTTCTGTTACAGAAAAAACATGTCTTGAACCCCTATCCCCACCCCCAAATGGTACATGTTTAGTACAGACAGATGCAGCTCATTCTCCCCAAATATTTCTGAGCTGTGGTTGTATTATAAACTTCTTGTACAGAGAGCTTATTGTATGATTCCCCAAGGTTATTGTGAGGCAGTGCACAAACCATTTAAGGAGGGTCCTGGGGTTCAAATTTCTCCATCTTCTTCCATATGTGCAAATATTGAATTGTTCTTGAAAATACTAACAACTAAGAGGCAGGCGGATCTCTGTGAATCCAAGGCCAACCTGGTTTACAGAGCAAGATCCAGGATAGACAGACCTATACAGAGAAACCCTGTCTCAAAAAAAAAAAAAAAAAAGAAAAAGAAAAAGAAAAAGAAAAAAAGTAGAAAAGGAAATACTAATAAATAACAAGTGTAATCTGCAACAGTCTAGTACTAACCACTGAGCCATCGATCCAACCTGAGTATGACCATTTTAAAAATCAAGTTATATAAATATTGTGCTGCAGAAATAGTATACCAACTTGAGATCAAAGGTGTACCTGCTCCCCTGCTTGGACTCCTTTATTCCCACCTAAATAAATATACTTTTATTAGTTATAGGGTTTTTGTTGTTGTTGTTGTTGTTGGTTGGTTGGTTGGTTGTTTTTTTTTTTTTTTTGGTTTTTCA
This sequence comes from Montemys delectorum, assembly GCA_019843815.1. Taxonomy (NCBI): domain Eukaryota; kingdom Metazoa; phylum Chordata; class Mammalia; order Rodentia; family Muridae; genus Montemys; species Montemys delectorum. Next base: position 1,080 of record JADRCD010215540.1, read on the forward strand.
AGACAGGGTTTCTCTGTGTAGCCCTGGCTGTCCTGGAACTCACTCTGTAGACCAGGCTGGCCTCAAACTCAGAAATCCACCTACCTCTGCCTCCCAAGTGCTGGGGTTAAAGGCATGAGCCACCACCACCCAGCTAAAATCCATTTCTTAAAAGTTTATAAAAAGTCTGGGCAGGCCGGGCGGTCTACAGAGTGAGTTCCAGGACAGCCAGGGCTACACAGAGAAACTCTGCCTTGAAAAACCAAAAAAAAGAAAAGAAAAGAAAAGTAACTTTTAAAAACAGCAAGAATATGCTTGATGAGTTTCCGAACCATCGTATTTAAGTCATAAGGGGATAATTAATGCCCAAGTAGATATGCTTCCCTGGTTACTGGGGAGGGAAGAGAGGCAGAAAGTCAGACGGGTGAATTCCACAGACAGTGCCAGTACCCTGGAGGTTCCCCTCCTCTTGAGGTCCAGGGCTACAGGTCCCCCATCCTACTTGGGATAAACTTATTTTCTGTTTTAATTTTCTAGCCTTTGCCAGAGAGGCGTTCTTTTTCTAATTAATGACTAGACTTGTAGTTCAGGCCCCTTGCAAATAGAAAAAATGGTGTATAGGGAGTTTAAACTGGACTGTAAACCCTGAGGGTGGAGTATGCTTAAAAGAACTGAAAAAAAAAAAAAAGATTCGTTTTAAATAAATGCAGCAATGGCCTTGAGAGGTGGCTTGGGAGTGCAGAGCACTTACAGAAGATCACAGTTTGGTTCCTAGCACCATGTCTTAGCTACAGTCCAGTTCTAGAGGATCTATCTATCTATCTGACCAATGCCCTCTTTTTATCTCTGCGGGCTCCACGCATGTACGTGACACAGACATACATATTAGCAAAACACTCATACACATAAATGTAAATCTTTAAAAAAATAATATGAACTTTGTACTTATAGACCATTTTAGGGCTGTTAAATTTTTTAATAGTCAGAGGTGAGATGGTACAGTCTTGTAATACCAGTCTGAGGCAGGAGTATTGCCATGAATTCTAAGACAGCCTGACACATACACATACACACATGCATATGTGCATGTGTGCTGCACACTCTTTCACAAAACAAAAATAGTAATAATTAAATCCATCTGGTTAATAGGAAGTTCTGCTTTTATAGAAAACAGTTGGGTGAGGAAATGTGGTATTAATATTCTTTCATTATCCCTCTTGGTCAGCAGTCTGAATCACAAAATCATCTAAATACTATTATTTATCATGTTAGGTTCCAGACCAACCCCCAGACAGTTGATTTGGTGTATCACAGATGTCCCCAGGTTTCACAGTGGACAGTTTGCAAATTTGAAAAATTGACTCTCTCTCAGACCTATAAAATGACAGTACAGCTTATGTGTACAAAGTACTCCCAAACAAGGCTAGACTTACTACCTTATTCTTTTATTTTTTATTTTTTATTTAGGATTGATTTTTAGGAAGCAAGCCTGTTGATACACGCCTTTAATCCCAGCACTTGGGTGGCAGAGTCATGTAGATTTCTGAGTTCAAGGCTAGCCTGGTATATGGAGCAAATTTCAGGACAGCAAGTAATACACAGTGAAACCCTGTCTCAAAAAAAAGAAAAGAAAAAAAAAAACATTGATTATTCTTATTTATATGTATGTGTGAGTATATACCGTGTGTGCTGATGCCAGAAGGGTGTGTCAGACCCCACAGACCTGAAGTTATAGATGGTTGTGAGCCTTTTCTTGTGGCTGTTGGAAGCTGAACTTAGGTCCTAGTTCAGTTCCTAAAATAAAAATTGTTCTTAACCACTGAGTCATCTCTCCAGCCTTGATTTATTATTATTTTTTATATATACATTTATTTGTGAGTGTATATGTGTCTCTGTGTGTGGTGGTGGTGGTGGTGGTGGTGGTAGTGTGTGTGTGTGTATGTGTGTCTGTGTCGCTTGTGTGCCACAGCATGCCTGTAAAGGTTAGAGGACAAGTTGTATTAGTCAACTTCTCTTACCATGTGGGCTCTGGTGACAAACTTTGATTGACAGCAAGTATCTCTACCCACTGAGACATCTGGCTAACCTATTCTGATCATCACGGGCAAAAACGAAAATGAATGAGAGCAGCCTACTCCATACTTGTGTGAATTTAGACATCATGATGGCTGTTGCTAAATATGAAACATGAGTGTGTTTGTCTTAGTCAGGGTTTCTATTCTTGCACAAACATCATGACCAAGAAGCAAGTTGGGGAGGAAAGGGTTTATTCAGCTTATTTCCACATGGCTGTTAATCACCAGAGGAAGTCAGGACTGGAACTCAAGCGGGTCAGGAAGCAGGAGCTGATGCAGAGGCCATGGAGGGATGTTTCTTACTGACTTGCTTGCTTCTCCTGGCTTGCTCAGCCTGCTCTCTTATAGAACCCAAGACTTCCAGCCCAGGGATGGCACTATTCCTTTGATCACTAATTGAGAAAATGCCCCACAGCTGGATCTTATGGAGGCATTTCCCCAACTGAAGCTCACTTCTCTGTGATAACTCCAGCCTGTGTCAAGTTGACACACAAAACTAGCCAGTACAGTGTTCTTTATTTCTTCACTTCCAGACTCTGCTGCCCTTTCAGATTTACTCTTGCAGTGGGACACCAGAATAGACCATCTGCTGGTCCCCAGGAGCCTGTGATTTTAGTACTGGGAGTTATTATCTGATGGGAAGTGACTTCACTTAGTGTCACGAGTTTGAGGCTAAAGCTACTTGGGAGCATCCCCTGGAAGGATGTTGGTGGCTCTGCTTCATTTGGAAAAAGCTTTGCTTCCTCAGACCGTGGGGAAAGGGCTCCCCTGAGGGAGGGCTGCTGCAGGAGCTGACTGTAGTCCAGGCACTGTCCTGCCGTGCTCCTCAAGGCAGGAGACAGTCTTACTTAACTTGGAGTCTCCTAGAGCACCCTGCACACAGCTTGGCACAAGCCTAACAGAAAAAGACGGAGAGCTGCCTGGCTCAATGGAATAAGATTGCATGGTGGGTGTTTGGTCTGTGGAGCCAGAGTGCAGGCTGTAGAGAGGGGGGATGGGGCGGAGATCGGCAGCCCTCCCCTTCCCCCACTCCCTGTCCCATGTGGCTGTCTGCCAGAAGAGGACAGAAAGGCAGTGTCTGTGGGCCCAGCCTCATGGAGAGGCCTCCAGAAGCTTCGGCTGTGTCAGAGTTGTGAGAGGGACAATGAGTTCCTTCCTGTCCTTGAAAGGCCTTTCAGGGCTCCCCTCCACTGTGGGATGGGAGGGCCTGAGCTCCTGGCTTCCCTGGAGAACTGGGCTCAGTTACACCACACATTTATTCCAGAATATATGGTGCTGGGTTAAGTAACAGCTAGGCTATTATGGCTATTATTATGGGCAAGTCTATGCTCCAGCTCCCCCCAAACCCCAACTCCAGTGGCTTCGTCTGCTCCAGTCGTTGTTCAGCTTATGGGCCCCTCCTTGCCTTTTTCCTCTTAAAAAGAATGTTTGTACACATTTATTTATTTATTTATTTATTTATTTATTTGTATGTGCGTGTACATGGTGAAAGGGCAGATCTGAGCTTGAACTCAGGTCATCTGGTTCAGTGGCCAGCACCCTTACCCCTGGGCCATCTCACCAGACCATGTCTCCATCTTTATAAAGTGTGATCCGTGAGTACTATATTTTTATCTATTTCATGTTTTAATTAAATTGATGTATTTGTTGTCTATTGCTGTAAAGAGACACCATGACCAAGGAAAATGGTTTAACTGGGGCTTTCGGAAAATTCCAGAGGCTTTAGTCCGCCATGATCATCTTGATGGAGAGTGTGCCGTGTTGGCACAAATGGGACTAGGACAGTAGCTGAGAGCTTGACTTTGACCGGGCGGACTTGGGAGACTGCCCACGCTCTCCACACCCCCCAGGTGAGCGTCTGGCTGTCATGAGCCACTATCCCAGTCCGAGGGGAGTGGAAAGGGGACAGCCTGGTGGTCCCTGGGCCTCACGGAGGCCAAGGGACGACAGGTTCTAGTTCCCGGGCATCACAGGACGTTGCTGGACACTGTTGAAGAGCTGAGAACGAATTGAGGGTCTCTGGGGCAGCTCAGTCAGCCCCGGGGCTGAAGGGAGAGAGGGGGCAGAGGGGAAGGCGCCCGGTGGTCCCCGAGTAGGCAGGGGGCGCGATTCCTTGGTCCTATCTCGAGGCTGGGAGACTTTCCTGTAGGAGATTAGAAGCGGCTCTTCAGAGGAAGGCCTAATCCATTGCCCCAGCACATCGTCTAGATGGAAGGAGGCAGTCCATGGTCTTAATAAGGTATTTTAGGAGGGAGGGGGGAGGGAGGGAAGGAGGGAGGGACAGATGGAGTCAGAGGTGAGAGTAAAGACAAGAATAAGAGGTTAAGAGAGGGGAAAGGGGGGTCAAGCAGTCCCTTTTATAGTGGGCTGGGCTACCTTTCTGTTCCCAGGTAACTGTGGGGCGGGGCATACCTGGCTGTGGTCAGGTGACTGTGGGGGTAGAATCCAGCCAGAATGCTGGGAGCTTGGGGCATTGTCTAGCTACCGGATTATGGGTGTGAGGGCTTTTGGTGTCAGCAGCCTTATGTCTGGGGGGTGGGGGGTAGCCCACTGTAGAATTTTTACTGGGTCTCTGGAGTAAGCCTCGCTCAACCAAGAACACAGACTGCCTCTCACAGTCCAACAATCCTCAGCAACATGCTTCCTCTAACTGGGGACTAAACATGCAAATCTATGAGCTTATGGGGTCATTCTCTTGATTTCTTTGAGGAAGTACCGAGCCAGGACTTGACTATCCTCAGTGTTGCCTGGTGGGTAGAAGTCTTGGAAGTCTGAGGAGATCATGTGACCTCTTCCACCTGGGACAGGTTTTGTGAATGGTTTCTTCTTGCCACCTCCCATTCTGGGTAAAGTGGGGCCACATACGTGCTTCCTTCTGCAGGGGGCTCCCATGTGCCTCACTGAGTCTGTGTCCCTGCTCCTCCAGGCTTCCTGGAGCCTCTCTTGGTGCTGAAATGGTGCCCGTGTGCAGGCAGGCCACGGGCAGCCACAACCCAACTGGAACTCTGAGCTATAGATTGACTGACAAGTAAGAGCCTCCCTTTGCATGCACCCTGGGAGTAGATGAGGAAGCGTCTCAGCTCCTTCCATTCCCCCTAAGAGTAGAAAACTGAATGCCTGTCTCCCTTCCTTTTTATTACTTACACCAACCCCCTTTCCTTAACTAGGGAATGTCACTCTCCTGAGTGAGCCTCCTGTCAGATATCTCCTTAACTGCCTTCATTTCAGACTTGAGAGTCTGGAGATTGCCCAGTGTGTGTCTTCCAGGCCAGGGCATAGTTTTCTAGCTATAGAATCACCGTTTTTCACTGTTATCTGAACGCTAAAGCTGTGCTGCCGTCGCCGTCCGCAGGTCAGCATTCCCCACCTTCTGCTAGCATGGAGCCTCTTCCATGACACTGTTCACATTCCGCTAGCACTAAGCTCATCACAACTCTGCAGCCCAGATGCTAGAAATAGGAACTGCAGACCCTCACGGGTATAAGAGTCACGTGGAGAAGACACTCTGTCCGTCCCAGGGACAGTTAAAACAGGGCCGCCATCCTTTAACCCTCTTGCTTGACCTTGGTAAATATAGTATGTTCTTCCAACAAGCCATTGGCTCTTCCTCAGGAATTATTGAGTCACTCCAGGTATTTGGGATATTAAATGAAAACTGTAATGGTCACAGTTGAAATCAGTTGAGTGCCTTGGGATGGATGGAGATATATATATATATATTCATTTGTACTTTATTATATATAAACACATATTTATATATTTAAATTTATTATATTTAAAAATATTTATATTTATATATTAATATAAAATATATACATATGTATATAATATAATAATATATAAATATGTACATTACATTTATATATAAATATGTATGTATAAATATATTTGATATATATTCATTTATTAAATGCATTTATATCAACAACCTACCATATACCAGAAACAACAAACTAGACTGATATGGCTTCTGCACTCAGAAGGCTCCAGTCTAAAGAAGGGAGCTAGCATTCCTACTTTTAAAAGGAAAAAAAAAATGGAGTGCTAGGGACATAGCTTAGTGATAGAGCCCACCTAGCATGCTCAAATCCCTGGGCTCAATCTCCATACTGAGAAGAAAAATTAGCAAGGACTCAAACCTAAGGCTTTCTGACTCGAAAGCCCTTGAATGTCTGCCCTGTCCAGAGCTGTGCAGTAGCACGTGACCGAGTGATTCTGTTGGTGGCTGCCAGCAGCATGCACTAAACTGGATGGTCACGCTCTCACCCATCTGTACTCTTCCATCTTGTTATGAGAAAAGAAACTGTAAGTTCTGCCATTTTAGTTCTCAGGAAAATAGCAATGAATGGTGATTCTGCCTCAAATCTAAATTCATCTACTATCCTGAAGACAACTAAAAAAATTTTTTAAGGATTGAGAGGTGACTCAGAGGTTAAGAGCTCTTAATTTCCAGTACCCATACAGCAGCTCACAATCATCTGTAAGTTCACAATCATCTCCAGTTCCAAGGGTGTGGCACCATCTTCTGGCCTCCAGGGACACCAGGCATACATGTAGTGCACGTATATACGTGCAGGCAAACATCCATAAAGTACAAATAAAATAAATACTATTTTTTTCTTTTGTAAGCACTACTATGAATCCTAATTGTTGTTTTCAAAAAGAAATTCTGCTCTGATCACCGTGGAAAGTGTATTTGTGCTCTCACAAGTTTGAAATTTATACTGTGCAACCAAGAACAGCAGTCTAATTTGTGTGCCCATGATGTAACTAAGAGAGAGGTCTTTATATAAACAACTCCTGGTCTTTGGAATGGAAAGTTATAGTAACAGGATGAATGCAGCGGCTAATTATGCATGTCTCTTGTAAATCTTAGCTGGAGTTCCTCCGTCACTATATAGTCAGATTTATGTAAATTTGGAAAGTGTGTCCCACTAGCTTCATGCCTGTTAACTGCGCCTACACATCTAGACACCATATACAGTGTAATCTATGCTGTGCGAATGGTTTTTTTTTTTTTTTTTTTTTTTTTGGTTTTTTGAGACAGGGTTTCTCTGTGTAGCCCTGGTTGTCCTAGAACTCACTCTATAGACCAGGCTGGCCTCGAACTCAGAAATCCGCCTGCCTCTGCCTCCCAAGTGCTGGGATTAAAAGTGTGTGCCACCACTGCTCAGCTTATTTTAGTTTTTAATTAGCCATTGCTGTGCTGGGGAGATCCTTTGTGAAAAAGCTGGGTATGGCAGTGTATGATCCTAGCAATGGGGATGTAGAGACAAGAGGACCCCCAAAGGCCCAGCCAGTCCAGTCTAACAATTCCAGGTCAGTGAGAAACCCTGTCTCAAAAAAACACATACATATAAAAGTAATAAAATCTTTTTTAAAAAGTAGCTTTAGAGGCTGGAAAGATGGCTCAGCAGTTAAAAGTACTGGTTCTCCTAATAGAGGACCTGGGTTCAGTTTCCAGCACCCACCTGGCAGCTCATAACCATCTATAACTACAGTTCCAAGAGCTCTGACCCCACCTCTGACTTCCCTGGACACTGGGCACAGGCACGCACAAGGTTAACAGACATGTCATGCAGGAGAACATCCATACACATAAAATAAAAATTGTTAAAATCTCTTTTTAAAAATAAAATCTCTTTTTAAAATAAATCTCTTTTTAAAAATGATAGCTTCAGGGCTAGAGAGATGGCTCATCGGTTAAGAGCACTCACTGCTCTTCCAGAGGTCCTGAGTTTAATTCCCAGCAACCACATGATGGCTCACAACCATCCGATGCCCTCTTCTGGTGCGTCTGAAGACAACCACAGTATACTCATGCTTAAAATAAATAAATCTTTTTTTTTTTTTTTTTAAATGATAGCTTCAGTGTTGTGATTGGCAATTTCTATATAATACTTACATCTGAGTTCCAGCCACTCTCCACAATTGGCCAAGAGCAGTAACTTACGAACCCTTCTTGTGTTTGCATCTCTGTGTCTCTGTACAGGGTCAAGGAAGAAGCTACAAAGACTAGGGAAGCTCCTGGAAGGCAACCACTTGGGAGGTCCATTCCTCTGCAAAAAACTAATCCAGCACTGCCCTGGGGAAGGAGTCCCTCAGGGAGCCCCCACACCCTCATGCTGGAGGCCAGAGTGGACATGCTCACCTCCAACATGATCATCAGTGGCCCGGCTGCAGACCTTGGTGCTAAAGAAGCCACCAGATCCTTGAAGAAGAACCCTGGACCATCTGCCCGAGCCAGAGCCCAGCCCCAGACCCTCAGCATAAAGGACAAGATATCCAAGTGGGAAGGCAAAAAGGAGCTACACGCCTCCGATCCCGCCAGGCAAACAGATGGCCAAGAGGACTGCCTGCCATCCTGCAGGGTAGAGAGGAGAGGCAGTGAGCTCACCAGAACTAAGAATGGAATGAGGCCTGAGACAGAGAGCTTGCAAAACGACAGTGGGGCAAGAAGCGTGTGTCAGGACACAGAACGGTTGCCAGGCCTGAGGCAGAATGATGGACAGCCAGAGCCCAGCCAGCACCGAGGTCGTGAGCTGAAAGCCAGCGACCTACGCTTTCAAAGTGACCATCTCTCTGTGCTAAGACAGGTCAAGAGACTAGAGAAGGCTTTGAAGGATGGTTCCGCTGGCTTGGACCCCCAGTTGCCAGGGACTTGTTATTCACCTCACTGTCTGCCTGACAAGACAGAGGAAGACCAACCCAATCCTGAAAGCCATGAGAGTGGGGGTGCCTTAGCAGCTGGCCGGAGAGCTCACCACCTGGAGGTCAGGGAGCCAGGCCCTGAGAATTCAGAGGAGTGGAAAGGCCAGGAGAGTGTATACAGGGGCTCCAGGTCGTACCCCCCAAAGCCTTTCATCAATCCCGTCCCCAAGCCCCGCAGAACATTCAAACATGCTGGAGAAGGGGACAAGGATGTAAGCCCAGGCGTCAGCTTCAAGAAAGAGAGGAGAAACCTGCCTCCCCTGCCCTCTCTGCCTCCCCCTCCTCCACCGCTGCCTTCCTCCCCTCCTCCCACTTCTGTGAATAGAAGACTGTGGACCGGGAGGCAGAGGCCCAGCGCTGACCACAGGTAGGTGCTCACCAGGTGACTCTGCTGCTGCCTGTGTTCCCGTGTAGCTGCCTCTTCTCCTCCTGATGGCTCACACTCACCTGAGGGCTCTTATGTAGGTCAGTAAGTGTTCATCCTGTGAGGCAGCTTGCCGGTCCACCTGGAAGGGTGGTCACTGCTGTGTTTTGCTGTTGTTCTTACCAAGGAATGTTTGCTTCTAAATATTTCCTTCTGGGGGCAGGCAGGCATGGTGGTACGAGCCTATCATCCCCTCTCTTGGGAGTTTGATGAAGGAGGATCATAAATTCAAAGCCAGCCTGTACAGCACAGCAAGTTCCAGACCAACTTGGGCAACGTAATGCAATCCTGTCTCAGAAAATTACATACAGGAGTCATAAGCACATGTAATTGTAAGCAAAGGTTAAGTGAAGAAGTTTGTGAGCCCAGCCACTTCCTAGCTTACTAACTTAAACTAACTTTCGTGTCTTACCTTTATTTATTTTGCATTGTGTGTCTGTGTATCTATGTCTCTGACTGTCTGTTCGGGTGTGGAGGTCAGAGTTGACATCAGGTGTCTTCCTCAATTGTTTTATTTACTGAGGCAGTATCTTTTCTCTTTCACCGACCCATCTTGGCCCAGGGATCCCATGTCTGTGTCTCCAGAGTGCTAGGATCACGGGTGGGTCTACAGTGCCCACCTGGCTTTTTTGTGGGTTTCAGGAATCAAAACTCTGGTGTATCTTTCTCCCACCCACTCTCTTTACAGGGTCTGTGTATGTAGTCTAGGTAGACCAGGCTGGCCTTGAACTCACAGATATCTCTGCCTGCCAATGCTGGGATTAAAGGTCTGTGCTACTGCTCCCAGCTGGGTCTTTGTAGGGGTTCCTACAAACTACAGCCAGCAGAGAAACTAGCCTTGAGAGGCAAGAAGGAAATTAGGTTCAGCATGATTTAAGAAGGTTCAAACTTCTAGAATCTGACACCAGGCAGTTGACTGTAGAAATATTTAAGTACAGTACAGTTCTGGAAAAAAGGCTTTTGGTAACAGTTTTCTCAATCTCATGTACACAGTAAAGCTTAAGGCACAGTTGTATCAAAACTCCACTGCAAACTACATGTGGCCTCTACCATGAACATAGGTTCTAGAGCTTAAGGGCCTAGGATCTGGCTTGGTCTCTGTACTGGCTAGTTTTGTGTGTCAACTTGACACAGGCTGCAGTTATCACAGAGAAGGGAGCTTCAGTTGAGGAAGTGCCTCCATGAGATCCAGCTGTGGGGCATTTTCTCAATTAGTGATCAAGGGAGTAGGGCCCCCTGTGGGTGGTGCCATCTCTGGGCTTGGAAGTCTTGAGTTCTATAAGAGAGCAGGCTGAGCAAGCCAGGAGAAGCAAGCCAGTAAGGAACATCCCTCCATGGCCTCTGCATCAGCTCCTGCTTCCTGACCTGCTTGAGTTCCAGTCCTGACTTCCTTTGTGATCAACAGCCATGTGGAAGTGTAAGCCAAATAAACCCTTTCCTCCCCAACTTGCTTCATGGTCATGATGTTTGTGCAGGAATAGAAACCCTGACTAAGACAGTCTCTTATGGAGGTAGTATAGAGGTCACCAGGCTATAGAGTTCATGTGAAATCTCCCCTTAGGATGGGTTCCGTTGACTGAGAAACAAAGCTAAAGATAAAGGTCTAGGAGGGAGAGTCTGGGATAAACATTCTGGGGGTTTTGGGTGAGGCCTGGCCATACAGACAGCAAAAGTCACCTAGTATTAAGAACATCCACTCCAGCCTTCTGGATGGAAAACAGATACACACATCCTTCTGTTGAAGTGATAAGCATGAACGTACTTAACATTCCTGATTTCCCTAGTGGTTGTCTGTACAGGATATTGAGTCCTCTACGGGTCTTACTATGTAGACTAAGATGTCCTAGAACTCAGGCTGTGTAGCTCAGGCTGGCCTTGAACTTATGGCTTCCCAAGTGCTGAGATTACAGTGAGCAGCCGTGTGTGACTTATTTTATTCCCTTATTTGCCTTCCAACTTTGCTTGGCATCTTCCACATGGGCTTTGGCCATTCATCCTAAATCTACCATTGCCCAAGGCCACCAGCAGCCTCTATCTCAGTAAATACAATAGCCAAATTTCTGTCACTTTCTTAGACGACATCCCTTAATATTGGGGCAGCTGCTAATCACCTTGTAAATGTACCTTTTATTCACTCTATATAATTGTCAATTTGGAGATTTACTGCTGATAAGCTCACCCTTTCTAGTTCTTTCTGAACTCTGGCTAGCTGGTTCAACTCAGCTATTCTGACTCAAATGCCTCTCTCCAAGCTGACTGATTCAGTTTGGCTTCTCCCAGCTTTTCACTGAATTACTCTCCTTGGCCTCAAACTAAGTCTGGGAATTTGTTCTCATCTTCTAGCTCCTTATTCTCTGGCTTCAACTGCCTCTGTTGACCTGCACTGAACTGCATGAACTAACTCAACTCCCCTGCACTGACATCAACTGACTGATTCTGCATTGTTCTTAAATAAGTTCTCTTTCCTGTGCTTGTCTCATGAGAGTTGGCATATTCTGTCAGATCTTTCTCTGATTCATCACTTTGTCCGCTCCTCAATTAGACATCACTTTCAAACATGACTGCTTTCTTCTACAAACTACTTTTACACTAATTGTTTGGGATTAAAGGTGTGTACAAAGGGCTGTTTTCCAGCCAGAAGAATTAAAGCTTATCTCTGAATTCTAGCCAGATCACACAGACCTAAGTCTTCAGATGTGATCCCTTGCCAGAGCAGCCTGTTGCTGGGATTAAAAATCCTCTACATCACCCACCTTGAAACAATGCTTTCATTTGGTGTCTGGGCCAGGAACTTCCGGATCAGGCCTCCTCCTGGCTGATCTCAGTAATTTATTGATTCTTTGTAATGTTAGAATAGTACTAGTTAGCCTGTTCTATAGAATGAGTCCCAAGGCAACTAGGACTACAGAGAAACCCTGTCTTGAAAAAACAAAAAGGGGGCTGGAGAGATGGCTCAACAGTTAAGAGCACTGACTGCTTTTCCAAAGGTCCTGAGTTCAAATCCCAGCAACCACATGGTGGCTCACAACCATCCATAATGAGATCTGACGCCCTTTTCTGGTTTGTCTAAAGACAACTACAGTATACATAATAATAAATAAATCTTTGGGCCAGAGCGATCAGAGGTCCCGAGTTCAATTCCCAGCATCCACATGATGGCTCACAACCATCTGTACAGCTATAGTGTACTAATATACATAAAATAAATAAATCTTTAAAAAAAGAGAGAGAGGAAAAAAAAACAAAACAAAAAGAATAGTACCAAGTATCCTAATCTGCTCCTACCCCAGCCAGGCTCAAACCAAGGACTTCTCACCCCTGCCTACACTTGTTCCTTGATGGTCTCCTCCGATCCTGTGCATGTCACTTGTGAGTGTGTGACTCCCAATCCAGAGCTCCTCAGTCTCAGATGTGTATGGTCATGCTTGGATCTCTGTGTGGTTGTCACTCCAGGCCACCACTAACCATCTTCTCTTACCATAACCAACATCTCCTTAAATGACATCTCCCTACATTTAGTTAACAGACCCAAGAGCTAGATGCTCTCTTTGATTTTCTTTGTCACATGCCCGACTAACCCCACAAGCAAGTCCTTCAGTCCTACTTTTGAAACTTGATCTTGAATCTGATTATATCACCTTGGATCCACTGCCCACTCCCAGCATAGTCCTCCCTCAGCAGTTGGAGGAAGTTTCCAGACATTACGTCTGTCCTGCGCCTACTCGGTGTCCTTTGTCAGCTAAGGTGCTTTCGCTTCAGATAACTAACTTTTTCTGTCTTGTTTCAAGAGGAAAAAAGTTTACACGTTCTAAAGTGTGTGTGTGTGTGTGTGTGTGTGTGTGTGTGTGTAAGAGTTTCTCTATGTAGTGTGCTGGCTGTTCTGGAGCTCCCTATGTAGACCAGATTGGCCCCAAACTCACAGAATTATGGATGCTTCTGCTTCCCAAATCCTGGGATTAAGGGTGTACACTGGACACACATAATTATTTGTATATAAATTGCTATCATATTTTACAACTCCGATACATGTTTTAAATTAGGATTGTGTACATTTGTTTCTTTTTAAGTGACTCCATATTTTTGTTGCAATTTTTGAATTATTTTTAATTATGTATATGTGTGTAGACGTGTGCATGTGAGTGCCGGTGTCCATGGAGATCTGAGGTTTGAATCCCCTGGAGCTGGAGTTAAAATTGGTTGGTTGGTTGGTAGGTGAATTCAGGTTCTCGGCAAGAGCAATGAGTACTCTTAACCCCCGATACATCTTTCTAACCCTGTGTTGTAATTTTTGTTTTGTCTTGTTGTTTTCTTTTTTCTTTTTTTTTTTTTTTCTCTTTTTTTTTGGTTTTTCAAGACAGGGTTTCTCTGTATAGCCCTGGCTGTCCTGTAACTCACTCTGTAGACCAGGCTGGCATCGAACTCAGAAATCCGCCTGCCTCTACCTCCCAAGTGCTGGGATTAAAGGCATGGACCACTATGCCTGACTCCTTTGTTGTAATTTTAATGTGATTTATTCCTATTTTATAGTATGTATATTTATGGAATTTTTAATATTATCTTTAATTTTTTCTTAGATTTACTCTTTGTATTTTATGTGTGAGCGTTTTGACTGAGTATATATATGCATACCACATGCATGCTGGGTGTCTCCATTGATCAGAAGAGGGTATCAGATCCTCAAGAATTAGAGTTTGGATGGATGTGAACCCCCATAACTCCAGTTACCACCTTATGAATGTTGGGAATTGATCCCAGGTCCCATGGAGAAGCAGTGAATACACTTAGCCACTGAGATATTTCTCCAACAATAGTATTGTAGCCAGGCAGTGGTGGCACACGCCTTTAATCCCAGCACTTGAGAGGCAGAGGCAGGCGGATTTCTGAGTTCAAGGCCAGCCTGGTCTACAGAGTGAGTTCTAGGACAGCCAGGGCTACACAGAGAAACCCTGTCTCGAAAAACCAAAACCAAAAAAAAAAAAAAAAAGAGGTAGTATTGTATTATAGATAACTTTTTTAAATGGTCTATTCATTTGTATAACTATTTGCATAGTATGTACTATTTGTACATACAGGTCAACCTCAGGTATGCCTGTTGCTTACAGAGGCTAGAAGAGAGTATTGGATCCCCTGGGACTGGAACTACAGGTGGGAATGAGCTACCAAGTGTTACTGGGAACTGAACTTAAGTTCTCTGGAAGAGCAGCCAGTGCTCTCAACCACTAGACCATCTCTCCAGCCCTTTCATCTCCCCAGCCCTCTCACTTCCTAATTATTTACCTGGGCAATATACTTCTCCTAGGCCTCATATACCTATTTGGTTTTTTTTTTGAGAAGTTGCTTTAAAGTTTTTTACTTTTTTTGTTTTTTTTTTTGTTTTTTCTAGACAGGGTTTCTCTGTGTAGCCCTGGCTGTCCTGGAACTCACTCTGTAGACCAGGCTGGCCTCGAACTCAGAAATCTGCCTGTCTCTGCCTCCCAAGTGCTGGGATTAAAGATGTGTGCCACCACTGCCCGGCTTACATTTATTGTTATTTTACAGGAACAGTAGGGTTATGTATGTACACACACACACATATACACCTGGCAGTGGAAAGACTACATTTAGGAGTTGGTTCTCTTCTTCCACAGTGTGGTTCTGTAGACTGAGCTCAAGTTGTCAGGCTTCGTGGCAAGTACCTTTACCTTCCAAATCATTTCACCAGCCCTGTTTTTGTTTTTTGAGACAGGATCTCATGTAGCCCAGGCTGGCCTTTAACTTGCATGCATCAGATGATGACCTCGAACTTCGAATTGCCTCGCCTTTGTTTCCTGAGTACTGAAAACATGTGCTAACATGGCCATTATGTGGTGCTAAGGGTCAAACACAGGACCTCTTGCATGCTAGGTAAGCAGTCTACCAATGGGACTACATCTTCAGCCATAAAATATACTCAGAATTTTAGAAGTTAGAATTGGATGTTAGATTTTCCAAAAAGAGCTTTATAAAAACTTCATACACTCCTATATAATTTTCCTGCTGACCTATTCTTGGTCTATTCATTTTTTTTTTTTTCCAGTTCTGGGGATCAATTAGGGCCTTTTAATGCCAAACAAATGTACCACTGAGCCACACATCTCCAACTCCAAATTCATGTCTAAATAGTAGCCCATCTTTGTCAGTTACTCTCCTATTGCCATGGTAAAATACCATGGCCCCAGCAGCTTATAGAAGGAAATTTTGCTTTGCTTCAGGGCTTTTGTTTGTTTTGGTTTTGGCTTACAGTTCAAGATGGATAAGAGTCCATCATGGTGAAGGAACGTGGCAAAACCAGAGGTGGTGGTGGCGGGAGCAGAAGCCAAGGGCTCACATCTTTAAAATGCAAACATAAGCAAGAGAGCTGACTGTGAATGGGTGAGGCCTTAAGCTCTCAAAGCCTACCCTCTACCCCTCCCAAACAGCCACACCAAACTGGGAACCAAGTGTCCAGATGTAGGTGGCAATGGGAGACATTCCTTACGTGTGGGGGATTTAAGTTCCACTTTGCTTCCGTTTTAGTGTATGGGTAATTTCAGTTTGCTAATAGTTGAAGACTTTTGTGTAGTATTCCGTAAATGAGGAATATCTACACTTGGGTGGTTTTTTGGGTCCACATTTATTTACTGTGTATCTATCTGTGTGTGTGTGTGTGTGTGTGTGTGTGTGTGTGTGTGTGTGCGCGCGCGTGCGCGTGCACACATGTATCCACACCACAGTAGGAGAGCAATTTGTAGATCCACCATGTAGATTCTGAGGATCAAACTCAGGTTGTCAGGCCTGGCAGCAAGCACCATTACCTGCAAGCCCCAAGTCCCTTTTGTTTTTTTTTTTTTTTTTTTTCTATTTTTTTTTTTGAGACAAGTTTTTATTATGTAGTGCACTGGAAAAACTAGGAATGTTCATCACGCAGGGTTGTCTCCTCAACTGAGGAGATTAATACCCAGAAGATTAGAGCAGATGTTGTCTAATAACCAGGTGAGTTTTGGTATCTATAGGACCAGGCCTCACCCAAAACCCCCAGAATGTTTATCCCAGACTCTCCCTCCTAGACCTTTATCTTTAGCTTTGCTTCTCAGTCAACGGAACTCATCCTAAGGGGAGATTTCACATGAACTCTATAGCCTGGTGGCCTCTATCCTACCTCCATAAGAGACCAAGCCAGATCCTAGGCCCTTAAGCTCTAGAACCTATGTTCATGGTAGAGGCCACATGCAGTTTGCAGTGGAGTTTTGATGCAGCCATGCCTTAAGCTTTACTGTGTACATGAGATTGAGAAAACTGATACCAAGAAGCCTTTTTTCCAGAACTTACTGTACTTAAATATTTCTACAGTCAACTGCCTGGTGTCAGAGTCTACAAGTTTGAACCAGCACTTTTTTGTTTGTTTGTTTGTTTGTTTGTTTCGAGACAGGGTTTCTCTGTTTATCCCTGGCTGTCCTGGAACTCACTCTGTAGACCAGGCTGGCCTTGAGCTCAGAAATCCTCCTGCCTCTGACTCCCAAGTACTGGGATTAAAGGTGTGTGCCGCCGCCACACCCCCAGCTTGAACCAGCACTTTTTAAGTCATGCTGAACCTCACTTTGACCAGATCATTTCCTGCTGACTTTGATGCTTGTCGGATCCCCTACAAATTAGTCCTAGCTATCCTGGAACTCATATGCAGACTAGACTGATTTCAAACTCATGGAGATCTACCTGCCTCTGCCTTCCAAGTGCTGGGATCCTGTGAGCCAGTCTAGTATATTTGTTTTGCCGTTGTTCATTTGTTTGTTTAAATTTATTTAATTAAATTATGTACATGAGTATTGTGCCTGCAGGTATGTGTGTTTACTATATACAAACCTGGTACCCATGGAAGCCAAAAGATGGTTAAGATCTCCTGGAATTGGAGACACCTAAGGTCGTTACCTACCCAGGGGGTGCTAGGAATTAAATTCAGATACTGTGGAAGGATCAGCTGGTTCTCCCAACCTGTGCCACCTCTCCAGCCTGCTACCTGTTATTGTTGTTGTTTTTTAAATTAAGATTTATTTTTACTTGTATGTCTATGATTATGTGCCTGTAGAGGCCAGAGAGGGTGTTGGATCCTTTAGAACTGGAGATCTGGGTGGTTGTGAGCCACCCGATGAGGTGGCCAGATCTTCAGTCCTCTGCAGGAGCAACTGCTCTGAACTACTGCACCATCTCCCCAGCGCATTGTTAAAGTTTGTTGTTGAAGGAACATACATAATGCTCTGGGCACTGAACCCGGAGTCTTATGTATGTTACACTCATGTTCCCTTGACCCACATGCCCTCAGCCTCCATCTCCTAAGCCCTTTCCCAGCCCAGTGCTGAAGCCTGAATGCCTTAATTACAGCCTTGTGGCTTCTCTGAAGGATACCCCCACCTCCACCCCTCCCTGGGGCAGGTTGGTTCTGGAAACAGAGATCTTTTGTCTGTGTGTGTCATGGTTGGACAGGCGATCGGTCTGGTGAGTCACTGATCTAGTTATCTTTTTCCTCCTTGCTATAATCTGCTGCTTTTAGCCTTCTAGCATTTTCTTTCTAAGCAGCTAGAATTCCTTAGTTTCAATCCAACAGTGAATTTTTTCTTGGCTAGTTTGAATATGATCACATCAGCTGCGTTTTAACGGGTTTTGACTCTGGGTTTCTTGTTTTGTTTAAAACGCTATAATGGAGGTGATTAGGACAAGATGCTCATGGTCTACACTTTAAAAAAAAAAAAAAAAGAACGCTCTTTGTTGTGGTCCTATCTTGCAGAGAAAGAAAAATGGTTCTCTTTTGCATTTGGCAGACGGCCTGCCCTCTCTGAGTCAGGAGAGCCCAGCCAAGGCTGAAGAAAGAAACGAAGGATTCCGAGGCTTGAGGGTTTGAATGACACAGCCAGCCTCGGGGCTTTACAGCTGAAGTCACTATATTCTCTCGGGCCAATCAGCAAACCCCAGCCACCACACCAGGGAATGCTGATCTTGGTTTGAGGAAAATGCCTTTTCTCCCTCTTCTCTCTGTCCTCCTTTCCCCTCCCCTCTTCCCTTACCTGCCCCCTTCCTTTTCTTCATTTCTGTAAAACCTCAGGAAATTAACTGCAAAGACATGGGCCTCGGCCTAGCCCCTCACATGTCAGGAAATTCCAAAGATAAGCTTCCTACAGTAATGTGAGCTTGGGTATGTGTGTTTTATGGCATACGTTTAATAACGCTGCCAGGAGCGCCTCGAGGCTGCCATGGAACAAAATGACTTTTTTTTTTTTAAGTTTAAGCAATATCTTGAATTCACAGCCAGATGCATGCTCCAGATACTTGAACTTGAGTTCAGATTTTTACATTCGAGTTGCACTTTTGAATCTTTATAAAACCAAACACCTCTCCACTGACCGTGGTTTTAACTTTTCAGCAGATGGTTTGTCCTTTCCTAGGACTTCCTGATCAGACCTTAGGGCCTGAGGAAACCACGCCCACTGACCCTGTGCAGGTGATACATGCCGTCACTGACTCTGTCATCCCCACCCTGGGCTGGCAGTCCCCACAACAGTCTGACTGCTAACAAGACTCTTAGCTATCATCCATTTGCCAATTAACGTTAACTCTGGAGCCTTGCTATTGTGTCCAAGTCATTGTGAGATGGTCTCAGTCAGCATGGGTACCAGCCTCTATGTCTAAAACATGGATTTATTGAGGAACTTCAGAGGAGTGCTGGAGAGACGACTCAGTGGTTAAGAGCTCTTGCTTTCTCAGAGGATCCAAGTTCAGTTCCCAACTCCCATATCTGGGGCTCACAACCACCTGTAACTCTAGCTCCAGGAGATTGAATGAATGTTCCTGGCCTCTGTAGGCACCTTCACACACACACACACACACACATACACACACACACTAGAAGCAGTATATTTTTTAAAGATTGCATTAGATTTATTTATTGTGTGAGTATATATGTATGCATGTATGTGCATACACACACACACACATACACACATGTGTGTATGTGTATGTGTGTGTGTGTGTGTGTGTGTGTGTGTGTTTACCATGTATGTGCTTGGTGCCTGTGGAAGTCAGAAGAGGGCATTGGATCTCCTGGAATTGGAGTTACAGATGTTGGAAACCACCATGTGGGTGCTGGGAATCAAACCTAAGTCCTCTGCAAGAACAACACATGCTCTTAACTACTGAGCCATTCCTCTAGCCCCAAATAAAGACTGCGTCACACTAGGCTTGGTGGCGCACGCCTGTGGTCCCAGCACTCGGGAAGCGGGGGCTGGTGTTATCTGTGTTATCTATGAGTTAGCAGCCATCCCAGTCTACACAATGAATTTCAGGACAGCCAGGGCTATGGAGAAAAGCCCTGGTTCCCCCCCACCACGCCCCCAAAAAAGCCCAAAGGGCAGTGTTGGAGCACATCTTTAATCCCAACAAGTAGGCAAGGGAGGCAAAGGCAGGCAGATTTCTGTGAGTTCAAGGCCAGCCTAGTCCACAGAGTGAGTTCCAGAACAGCCAAAGCTACACAGAGAAACCCTGTCTTAAAAAAAAAAAAAAAAAAAAGAAGCCAAAAAACAACAAAATGAGTGTCAGAGAGGAGTGAATTGAATAGTCTGAGATTCTGAGCAAATTGCCTTGAAAGCTTTGGAATGCTTGGGTTAATAGGCATTTATTTCACCAGTAGCAACACTGGAAAACAGAGAGGCCTTAGCTGCTATTCTATATTCTTTCCTTTTTTTAAGATTTATTTATTTATTTATGTATTTATTTTATGTTATGAGTACACTGTAGCTGTCTTCAGACACACCAGAAGAAGGCATCGGATCCCATTACAGATGGCTGTGAGCCACCATGTGGTTGCTGGGATTTGAACTCAGGACCTCTGGAAGGACAGACAGTGCTCTTGACCACTGAGCCATCGATCCAGCCCACTGTTCTATTTTCTAAAAGCCATGATTGTGTCTTTTTTTTTCATTGGAAGATAAGAACCTTTGGGCCTTGGGTTCTATGTATAGGACTTCACACTCCAGCAATTTCAGAGTTTCAGGTCATATACAAGGGTCTTTAATCAGATAGATTTTTTTCTACAGTTAAGAGATTCCGGACCAAGCAGTGGTGGCACACGCTTTTAATCCCAGCACTTGGGAGACAGAGGCAGGCGGATTTTTGAGTTCAAGGCCAGGCTGGTCTACAGAGTGAGTTCCAGGACAGCCAGGGCTACACAGAGAAACCCTGTCTCAAAAAAAAGAGAAGAGATTCGGATGATCATTTTCCCTAGCACTGTTTGCTGACTAGGCAGGCTGTCTTTTCCAATTTATGTGTTTGACACATTGGTCCAAGATTAGGTGGCTGTAACTGTTTATTTCTGGGTCCCCCACTCGGCTTCGTACATCTATACATTTACATGTCTGAGGGTTTTGTTTGTTTGTTTTGATTTTGGGGTTTTTGAGAGATCTCTATGCACCCCTGGTCATTGTGTAGACAATGCTAGTCTCACTCAGAGATCAGCTTGCCTCTGACTAGAGAGTGCTGGATTAAAGTGTGGGCTACCATATCAGGCTAAAAGCCACTTTTTCTTATATTTATTCTATCATAGCAAGGCACAGTGGTGCATTACTGTTAGGCCATGAACACAGGAGGATTGCTGTGAGCTCAAGATCAGCCTGCTCTATAGAGTGAGACTCTGCTTCAAAAATCAATCAGTCAATCAATTAACTAATTAATAAATGTTCATTTACTTACTCAGCCAACTGCTTGCTGTGAGTATACTTAGTGTTAGATACGGGGATTTATTAAGGAGCAAGACCAGCAGAGACCCCACACTTGTAAAGCACATAGGCTAAGGAGAATGTACACTGCTTATGTGAAGCTTGACTGCTAACCTCAGTGTGAGTGCTCTGAGGAAATGTAAGGCTGCCAGGGAAAGGCAGCCTTGAGAGGGGAGAAGGTCAGATGGCAGACGGTCAGTGAGAAAGTAGGTGTAGGCCCTGAACTTTCTTTGTGCTGGAGAAACTAAAGGACAAAGGTGTGGCCAGAGTGGGGTAGGGGTCCCCAAAGATGAAAGAGGAGGCCTTGAGGTCTAATGGAACCAGTTCTAGAGGAGCTCTAGAGATGAGAGGAATGGTGGGAAGCATTTGACAGCTTCGAAGGGAGCAGTCATCAGATTGGCATCTGCCTGGGTTTCCCCTTGGTGGCTCAGTGGGTGTTGTGGTCATTGCCCATGATGTCATTACAGTGAGGACAGAAGACATGGTCAATTCCTAGGAGGCTGGGTAGGGAGAAGGCCACTTGGTTGGTTAGGTGTAGGTGGACTGGAAGGGCTTTGCAGTATGCCTTGCAGCGCCCAAGCATAAACATCTGGTTGGCCTTCCGGAGGGTAGCTCTGAGAGGAGCTTCATTTGAAACATGTTAATTTTGAGGTTCTTGCCCATTGTCTTAAATTAGCATTTCATTTACAAAAATATGGAAAAGCCATTAGTAACCCTCGCACAGTATTTAGACATTAGTCATGATTTTTCTTTCTTTTTCTTTTTAATGTTTTTTGGGGCAATTTCATGATATATTCCAGGCTGGCCTCAAACTCAAGATCCCTTGCCTCAGCCTCCTGATAGGGATTAGACTCTCATGATGGGAAATGTGGAAAAGAAAGGGACAGAAAAGAAAAAAAAAAAAAGTAGAGGAAATTCACTAGGGGAGCTTGG
The DNA here is from genome assembly GCA_019843815.1 of Montemys delectorum. Classification (NCBI taxonomy): domain Eukaryota; kingdom Metazoa; phylum Chordata; class Mammalia; order Rodentia; family Muridae; genus Montemys; species Montemys delectorum. The sequence continues at coordinate 22,958 of JADRCD010215540.1, forward strand.
GGTGAGGGCGGGGTGCATGCTGGAGATGTCTCTGTCGCTTGCCTAACATCCATGAGGACCTGGATTTAATCCTTAGCACCACCTAAAGTAGGCATCACATGTACACTAGTAATCCTGCATTTAGGGGATAGAGAGGCAAGAGAATCAGAAGTTAGAGGCCATCCTGAGCTACATAGTGAATTGGACCAAGCCTGGACTATAACGGGGTTCATCACAACAGTGACATGTCTCTAAAACCAGCTGTCATGTGATCACTGGAGGGCATGAAAGGTGGAGAATTTAAAGGGGATCCCATCCTCCCTAGTTCTGAGCAGAGTTAGCCCCCCTGTGGATGTTGTGCTCTGCGAGTGCTGGTGGGCATGCTTAGCTAGAGAGCTACCTGTCGGGTTGTGCCTGTTGTTCATTCATTCACCCGTGGAAAGTCCCTTTTTCTCCAAGTTAATACATAAAGATGCTAAAACCTTTCTCAAGTTCAAACATGTTCATAGAGAATTAGCTCATTGGATCAGTCATTTATATGATCTTCAGGGCATCAGGGCATGTGTTCTCCTACCTGTGTTAAGGCTGGGCTCTTCTCATCCAACAGGAGACCAGGATGAGCTCTTTATGAATTTAAAGTATTTATTGAGCCACATAGACCCTATTGATCCATTGTAGACCCTAATCTGAGTCTATAGAGACAGCCCTGAGCTGACTGAGCAGAGGGTTTCTAAAGGTAAAAACCATGTTTGCTACACCCCCTTGATATAGCTATGATAGCTATTAACAAGCATGACAGGATATGAACTTTTAATAATAAGGTACAGTGTGCCACCATGGTATTTCTGTTTGCTAGGGTATTTCTGTTTGATAGAAAGCCTTTTGGTTACAGAAGCAGAACAATGACGGTTAAGCAGAAGTTCCTGTAAGTACTGTACATGCATGAGGGTCAGCCTGACCGCATGTAGCCCAAGGTCAGGTCGGGATTTAGCAAATATGTTTTTCTCACTTAATCTGGACTCAGAATAAGAGGACAGAAGTCCCTGCAAGCCACCACTTGCACCTGTGATGCCAACACAAGGCAGTGATCAACCAGACCTTGTTGTAATTGTAACTCTGCTTTCCTGTCACTTCTAGAAACTGTTCATATGAACTTTGTGACTCCTCCTTGCTCCTCTGCAGACCTGAGTTTGTGTTGGTTTACAATGTTGCTTTCTAGATTTCACATATTGGTCACCCAAAAACCTGAGCTTTGACACAGAGATGGAATTGCTATTAGGAAACCCCATGGTAGCTTATATTACAAGTTAAGTCTTGCATTAGAGGCAGGAAGATCACCAGATCAGAGGCCAGTCTGGGGCTACATAGTGAGACCCTCTCTCAAAAGGCCAAGGACTGAGCCAGCATGGTGACATACGCCTTTAATCTCACCACTTGGGAGGCAGAAGAAAGTGGATCTCAGAGTTCGGGGCCAGCCTGGTCTTCAGAGTGAGTTCCAGGACAGCCAGGGCTATACAGAGAAACTCTGTCTTGAAAAACAAACAAACAAAGCCAGGGACTTAGAGTAAAGCAACGGGGCTCTTGCCTAGCATGCACAAAGCTGTGAAGGGCTTGTAGTGTAACTGCTTATTTCTGATTTTGTTTGGATTCTGTATTGCATTTAATTATTTGTGGGTGTGTATGAGAGGGGTGCTCAGGTACCATGATACATGAGTGGAGGACAGCTTACAGGAGTTGGGCCTCTTCTACCATGTGGGTCCAGGAGGTTGAACTTGGGTCATCATTCTTGGTGGCAAGCCCCTTAGCCTACTGAGCCATCTCGTGGACCCAGGTTTTTGAATTTTGTTTTGTTTTGTTTTGGTTGGTTGTTATTATGCTTTTTATTGTTGTTGTCCATTTTGAGACAGAATCTACTGGCTAGACTGGTCTGAAACTTACTGTACCCTAAGTGGGTCACAGACCACTGACAGTTCCCCTACCTCAGAGTGTTGGAATTATAAACATGAATCACCACGCCCAGCTTTTATTTGTTTTGTTGTTGATATTTTGTTTTTGTTTTATTGTATTGTACTTTTGGATTTTTTGATTTTTTGATTTTTTAAGACAGGGTCTCATTATGTGGCTGTAGCTGGCCTGGAATTCATTGTGTAGACCAGGCTGGTCTAGAACGCACATAGATCTGCCTGTGCCTCCTAAATGCTGGGTTTAAAGGCTTGTTCCCTAATGCCTATCGTTGATTTTTAAGACAAAAATCTCGTTATGTTGGCCAGGCTGACCTAGAGTTTGATGTTATACCCTCCTGCTTTAGCCTCCAGGTGCAGGCATTACAAACATGTACCCCATGCTCACCTCCTAACCACTTTTTAAAAGAAAGTTCATATTTTTAAAATGTAGTCTTTCCAAATGCTGTTTAGACTAACAAGACCTTTTTTATGTGTCAGGATTCAAACGCAAAGCATGCCTCATATATAAGCATCTTGCTTTCACAAATGTGGGGGTGCAGGGAGAATCACAACAGAGTTGAGGCCTATCCTGAAAGGCCATGGTGTCCAGCAGTGTCCTTTTGGGTGGTGGCTAATCCCAGCCCAGCAAACCCCATAATCAGTGTTGCATGCACTGTAAGAAAGAGAGCTTGTGCTTTGAAGCATACATACACCTTTAGTTGTTAGTGCTTGGTGCTGCAAACTACACCTTCACCCCATCCTCTACCCTTACAGGACTAATCTAGGCAGGTAACCTGGACTGGCAGAGGTCAGAGTCCATGCATGACAGCACATTATCATCCCAGAAAGCAGTTAATATGTATGACCCAGACCAGATCCCATATGCTGGGGCTCTAGGACTTGGTCCCTCTGTCTTGCTTGGAGCCCTCAGTGGAGGAAGAGGCTAATGGAGCGATTGCCCCTCCTTTGGGGATGGGTTTCTGCTGCAAGTCAGGTATTTGCCCTGATCCACAGCTCTGCAGCCCTGGTCTGAAAGCTTTGGCTTGACCTCCTTTGCATTCTGACCTCCGCTGTGTTCAGAACCAGTCTAAATTGATTCAAGTTCTCTTTTTGTTTCTTTCCTCGGTGCACAACCTAGAAAGTCCTATGAGTTCGAGGACTTGCTACAGTCTTCCTCTGAGAACGGCAGGGTGGACTGGTATGCACAGACCAAATTGGGACTCACACGCACTTTATCAGAGGAGAACGTCTATGAAGACATTCTAGGTAAGAAGTCAGAAAATCCAGAAGCAGAGCTGCTTCTCCTAGAGCTGGCAGAAAGGAAGGAGAAACACCAGGCTGCTGTAGAAGAAAACAATAAAAATGAAACCACTGCTTGCTCCGTACAAGCCACCTCAGGAAAAGACACCAAAAATGGTTGCATATCTCTTGTATAACATATAGCCTCATCCATAGACGGTATACAACCTTTAATGCTAAATTCACTCATCATTACACTTCAACTGCTATAAATACATATGCTCAGAATCACTAATAAAAACTGTATTATAACCTTAAAAAAACAAAACAAAAACAAAAAAGAACTGGTGAGAGGGAGAAGGCCCAAAGGTATTTGCACATGAGGGGCAGAGAAGTAGATGCTCACATGAGAGGAAGAAGCCCAGGACTGTGTGAGGGCTTAGCAGAGCCACCCATGTAATGAGATAGCAAAGGTGGTTTGGGAGAATGATAACCTATAATCCCAACTGGCTTCTTCTTTCTCTTTTTCCCAGGGTGGCTCTGTCCTCAGTGGGGCTTCTCACAGTTCCCAGGAAGGCTGCTACCAGCTCCCTGGGACCCATGGCTTTCCTCTGTAGAACCAGAGCCTTGGGGCCTACAAGCCCCAGCAAATGTCCTCAGTCACTCTGGCCAGACCACCTTATGTCCCATGTCCACTTTTAGAACCAGGAATGTAATTTGGTGATTGCCTTAGGCCTGGGCTGTCAGCCCTCCCTGAGCGCATCTCCGAGGTAGGGTCCAGGCCTGGTAGAGCAGCTAGCCCGGAAACTGAGAGTGGAGTTTATTTGATGCAGCTACAAGTGGGAGTTATACCCTCAGTGAAAATCAGAATCTGCTGCCAGAATGAAGGGATGGCCAGCAAAACAACACATATCCCACAAATACTCCCAAGAGGAGGCCAAGATGGTGGCATAGTGCTCCCAGTGCTGGAGAGATGGCACAGCAGTTAAGAGCACTTACTGCTATTCAGAGGACCAAGGTTCAGTTTCCAGTGCCCATCTAGAGGCTCATAATCATCTGTAACCCCAATGCTAAGGGATTTGACATCCTCTCCTGGCCTTCTCAGGTATCAGCCATGCACGTGGTGCACAGATAGTATGTTCAAGCAAAGCACCATTCACATAAAACAAATCTTTTAAAAAGAGAGAAGAGATAAAGCTCTAACATTCTAACCCATTTGTCATTGGTCACAGATCCACCAATGAAGGAAAATCCTTATGAAGATGTGGAGTTACATGGCCGCTGCCTGGGCAAGAAGTGTGTCTTGACTTTCCCTGGATCTCCCACCTCTTCCATCCCGGACACTTCCACCAAGGTACTAGCTTGGGCACGCTCCCTGACCAGTCTCCTGAAATCAACCCTCTCCACAGAGCAACCTAAAATACCTCTAGGTGTCTAGCTCAGGACCCTCTCTTAACTCAGTAACTGAAAAGCAGTGCATTCAAACTACACATCTCCTGATGAGTGTCTTTTTTTTTTTTTTTTTTTGGTTTTTCAAGACAGAGTTTCTCTGTGTAGCCCTGGCTGTCCTGGAGCTCACTGTGTAGACCAGGCTGGCTTCGAACTCAGAAATCTGCCTGCCTCTGCCTCCCAAGTGCTGGGATTAAAGGCATGCGCCACCACTACCCAGCCTGATGAGTGTCTTGAGCCACACCTGCAGTCCCAACACTTGGACAACAGAGGCAGGAGAATTGCTGCTCAAAGCTCACAGCAGCCTGACCAAGACCATGAGATCCTGACTATAAATAAGCAAACAAATGAGTAAATAGAAAGAGAAATGGAGATATAAGAAAGAAAGGCAGGGGGCTGGAGAGATGGCTCAGTGGGTAAGAGCACTGACTACTCTTCCAAAGGTCCTGAGTTCAAATTCCAACAACCACATGGTGGCTCATAACCACCCACCCATAACCGCTGTCTGAAGACAGCTACAGTGTACTTATGTATAATAACAAATCTTTTAAAAAAGGAAGGAAGGAAGGAAGGAAGGAAGGAAGGAAGGAAGGCAGAGGGAAGCATGGATTTGTATGGTTTGCTATCATCTATGTACATTTTTTCAAAACATTTCTTTATTTGCCAGGTGTAGTGGAGCATGCCTTTCTTCCCAGCCTTCAAGGGGTAGAACAGGCAGGCCTTTGTGAGTTTGAGGGCTGCCTAGTCTATGTAGTGAGTTCCAGGGTTCCAGGCATCCAGAGCTACACAATGAGACCTTGTCTTAAAAAAAAAAAAAAAAAGTACTTATTTATTTTTTTGCGTATGTGAATTTATGTGTATCACATGTATTCAGGAGCCCTTGAAGGCCACAAGGGGGCATCAAATCCCCTGGAACTGGAGTAATAGTTGGTTGGGAGTCACCATGTGGGTGCTCAGAACTGAACCCGGGTCTCTTTAAGAGTTTTTAATCACTGAGCAGCTTCTCTAGACCCTATGAGCATTTTATAACTCAAAGAATATATGTACTTGTAAACTCACATTTGCTTATACATGTACAGAGTATTTCTGTGAGGGAAGCAGCTACCTTAGCGGTCTTATGGTATCTGAGAACCCAGAGGTGAGGACTCCAAGACTGACTTCCCTCTTACAGAAGATCCTTGTGAACATTTTAGATTTGTTGTTGAGGAAAGTAAATAAAGGAAGACCAAATTTAAAATGCCAGTGTCGTTTGATGTCCATGCTCAGGATTCATTTTCAACCTCGGAATTGCAGCCATATACCTGTAGTCTCCCAAGGTGGGGGTCAGTATTTTCTGGAAGGTGGGGTGGGTCTTCACAGGGCATGCTTTCTACACCTAGTGTCAGGCAGGAACACTTCCAGCCACAGGCTTCTAGAAGAATCAGGGACATAACCTGCCATGGCTGCTGAGGTTTACAGGCCTGTTTTAGCTGCCTCAGTATTTTCCAGAATAAACTAACTTTCACATGGAGAAGACTATTGTCATGCGGAATGCATGCTAACCAATGATTAGCAGTTTCTTGCCTTAGAAATGTGTTTGTGTTCCCTTTGGAATATGGATGTGTCTAACATTTAGAAACTTCCATTCCTACAGAGGCTAGACTGAGGTAGGAAAGCAACATGAAGACTGTCTTAGTTAGGGTTTTACTGCTGTGAACAGACACCATGACCAATGCAAGTCTTATAAAGGACAACATTTAATTGGGGCTGGCTTACCAGTTCAGAGGTTCAGTCCATTATCATCAAGACAAGAGCATGGCAGCATCCAGGCAGGCATGGTGCAGGAGGAATTGAGAGTTCTACATCTTCATCCGAAGACTGCTAAGAGAATACTGGCTTCCAGGTAGTTAGTATGAGAGTCTTATAGCCCATACTCACAGTGACGCACCTACTCCTAACAGTGCCACTCCCTGGGCCGAGCACATACAAACCATCACAAGGGCTAAAGATTCGGTCAGTGTCAGAATGCACACAAGGCCGTGGTACGGGCCAAGAAACTGGGCATGATGGCTAGAATGACACCTGTAATCCTAGCTTTTGGGAGGCTGAGGCAGGAAGACTAGAAATTCAAGTACAGCTTCATCTAAGTCATGAGTTCAGGATCAACTTGGAATACAAGTGACCCCACCTCCAAATAAGAAAGGAAGGGAAGGAGAAAGGGAATCGGGGTGGGGCTAGGGAGAGAGCTCAGTCTAGAAATGCTTGTCATTGCAAGCGTGAGGATTGAGTTCAGCCCCTAAAAACCATGTACAAAAACCAGGTAGAGCCGGGCGGCGGTGGCGCACACCTTTAATCTCAGCACTTGGGAGGCAGAGACAGGAGGATTTCTGAGTTCCGAGGCCAGCCTGGTCTACAGAGTGAGTTCCAGGACAGCCAGGGCTACACAGAGAAACCCTGTCTCGGAAAACCAAAAAAAAAAAAAAAAACAGGTAGAGATACGTACTTTTATTCCAAGTGCTTATTTATTGTCCGTCTGAATTAAGAGTTAT
>JADRCD010215541.1:0-16579 GCA_019843815.1 Montemys delectorum
TGTGTGTGTGTGTGTGTGTGTGTGTGTGTGTGTGTGTGTTTCAGCATCTTGTCAAGTCCAGGCATTTACTACATCCAGGACAGCTCCAGAGAGGCACCCCCCCCCAATACTCCAATCTCCTGTCACAGACACAGACCTGCTCCCTATGATCTATCCACAGATTGTTCCACAGGCCCTGGACAGCAAGAAAACAGCCAGTTCTCCTAAGACTGGACCAGCATCCCCATCCTCATTTTCCTAGGTTCCCCAGAGTCACGTTGCCCCCAAATCAGCAGAAAGTAAAAATCACAAGAACCCCATTTCTGTTTCACCATCACCTCTTTCTAATTTTTTCCTTTTTTTAATTAAACCAAAGTTGGCAGTCAGTCTAGGCTCTGCCACACGGTTACCTGTCAAAAGCCAGGTGTGCCTGACTCACTATAAAAAGGGCTGCTTACCCCCTCCTCTCTCTCTTGCCTTCTTGCTCTCGCTCTGTCATCCTCTTGCCCCTTACCCCTCTCTCACTCCATTCCCCTCCCCCTCCCTCTCCACGTGCTTATGACTGACCTCTGCTCCTCTCTTCTCCCTCTCTCTTTCTCTCTTTCTCTTTCTTTCCCTTTCTTTGTCTCTACTCCCCTCCCCATACCCTGAATAGTGGCTGGTCTTTCAGGGGAAGGGGTGCCTCAGCATGGATCTGCAGAGGCACCCTCTTCCCTCCCACCTGATTGCATATCCACCAAACATACTCCTTCTCTCTCCGTGTATCTTTTTATAAAACACAACGCAGAGTGGGATTGTTGAGTCTGAAACCCCTTTGAGGGCAGTCTGGTCTACACAGTGGCTCCCAAGATACCTAGGGCTGCATAGAAGAAAAAGAAAAACAGGCCTCTCTGCTGGTGGCGGGAAGAGGGCCAGCTCGGTAACTAGGAGAAGTCTTGCCTGATACTGCTCACACATCATCAAGGCAAATTAGCAACCACCAAATAATACTTGGTGTTTAAGACCCTTTCCCGGATGCATAGGGGCTCACAGGCTACAGGTAATAAAAGAGGGAATGAGCATCATTCACTCAAAATGGGAAAGGCGTATCAGACATTTAGTTAACGAAGTAAAATAAAAGCACTTCTGACTTTCTGTTGTCTTATTTACTTTCCCTGTTACTGTGATGAAATACCAGGAGAGAAGCAATTCGGGGAGAATGGGTTTGTTTAAGCTCGCGGTTCAAGGTACAGTCAGTCCATCACCGTGGAGAAGTGAGGGCATTTCTGCAACCAGAAATGAGGCCATGCAGCTTCTCCACTCTTGATCCCCTTGCTGGGTTGTTCCTGCCCACAGCGGACCTGGGAGTCTTCCTACACGGACATGTGTAATCAAGGTAACCCTCGCAGACATTCTCAGAGGTCCATCTCCTAAATGATTCTAACCTGGGTCGACTAAACTAACCAGCACATTTGAATTACCTGTATACGTGTATCCTTACATTGCAAAGAACAGCGATTTCCTCCTAATGGGAGGAGGGGGGAATTCTGAAACTGTCGTTTAAAAAACCTACAATACGGCATTTTACATGCAGCGAACACATTTCATGAAACCAGAAAGTAGTCATCCGAGACCTAGCTATAGGGCGAAAAAATAAAAAGTATTATTTTGTATTTGGAGACCCTATCTTCGTGTCCTCTTTTAATCTAGGGGCAGGGGGAGGGCTGGGGAGCCGAGTGTTGGGAAATAGGGCAGATTAGAAGTTCCGTTGGGCTGGAAGAGCCAGTTCACCCTTGAATATGCCAAGAGTCTACAGCACATAATAGGTAACCAGGTCTATGTTTGCTGAAAGGGGGAAACGAGGCTGGAAAGCCCAGGGAGTTTAAGGTGCCTGAGACAGAAAGGTCCCGGGACTTTGCCAATTCTAATGAAGTGGGAGGGTGCGGCAGGGGCTGTTTTAAAGTTTCCCTGCGGAGCCTAACGAGCCAATATCGAGAGCTTGCGCCTAAAAAAACCCCTCTGAGAAGCCGGACGCACCCTCCCCAAAGCAGGACTGTGCGGCGAAGAACCCCAAGCCAGCCCGCCTCAACAGAGTGGGAGCCTTGGTTGTGGCGCAGGCGCGGTGCGATTCGGGCCAGGGGCGGCGGCGCGAGAGGGAGTGCGCAAGCGCACTCGGCATCACAAGCCAAAGAACGCGAAGCTGCTGTGCGGCGGGTGGGGCTGCGATGATCAAATCACGTAAGGAGAGGGAGTGAGGACCCGGATCCTGTGGTGACCCAGTGGCCTAATGGATAAGGCATCAGCCTCCGGAGCTGGGGATTGTGGGTTCGAGTCCCATCTGGGTCGCACGGTTGTTTATTTTATTGAAACAAAAGTCCATTGTTTCGTTTCTCTGCCTTCCTGTCGGAATCTGTTCATATTAATAATGAGGCGCTACTGAGTATTTAAAAAGTACGCACAGTTTCTAGTAAGAAAATGTGTCCTTTAATAGCATGTTTGTTCTTTTAAAAAATTGTCTAACTTTGAGGTATAATTAACAAAAACTCTGTATGTATATATGTAGATTTTCTTCTTTTTTTTTTTTTTTTTTTTTTTTGGTTTTAGGAGACGGGGTTTCTCTGTATAGCCCTGGCTATCCTGGTACTCACTCTGTAGTCCAGGCTGGCCTGCCTCCCAAGTGCTGAGATTAAAGGCGTGCGCCACCACCACCGGCTTACCCCCCCCCCCCCCCCTTTGAGGCATAAATTAAAAACAAACAAACAAACAAACAAACAAAAACTTGGCGTGGTGGCATGTGCCTTTCATCCCAGCACTCAGGGATGCACGGGTAGGCTTATCTCTGTGAGTTCAAGACCAGCCTAGTCTAAAAAGCCAGTTCCAGGGCTACATAGAGATAGCTCAAAAACAAACAAACAAACAAACAAAACACACACACACACACACACACACACACACACACACACACATACAAAACCTAACCCAAACTGACAAGTAGACCTTTTCACTTGGCGTTTCCTATAGGCATCTGTGTTCATAACACTCCCTTCCCATCCTAACCCCAGCCAGAGTTACACAGAGAAATCCTGTTTCAAATAAAAACAAACAAAAGGATTTATTTTTATGTGTACCACCTGTGTGCACTGCTCTTGGAAGCCAGAAGCAGTATTTCTGGAATTGGATTTTCAGGTGGTTGTGAGCCAATTGTGAGCTGCCATATAGGAGCTGGGAACTGAACCTGAATCCTCCTGAAGAGCAGCTGATTCGCTTAACCTCTAAGCCATCCTTTCAGCAGCACCAAATTCAAACTTTTTTTTTTTTTTTTGGTGTTTCTAGGCAGGGTTTCTCTTTGTAGCCCTGGCTGTCCTGGAACTCACCATGTAGACCAGGCTGGCCTCAAACTCAGAAATCTGCCTGCCTCTGGCCTCCCGAGTGCTGGAATTAAAGGGGGGAGCCACCACCACCCGCCTTCAAATTCAGACTTTTAAGATTTGTTCACCATTATCTAGAAAACTTGAAACTCTTCTTGCACTCCCTTGTGCAAAAAGAAAATTTATTCATTATTCTGAATGCAAACATGATTACCTGGATCCCTGTCTGTGTTTGTTTCCAGGCTGACCCAGGAACGCTTGATCCTTTACACTAAGTCCTGGGACTGCAGGAGAGTGCCGCCCTACCTAACTTTGGGTTTGGATCTGGAACAGAGAAGAGTTGCTAGCGTAGAAAATAATGAGGCCTGAAGACAATGTAAAGTTATTCTCCCTTCATGTACAAGGTTGATTTCTTGGTTATGACATATGATCGTGGCGAGGTGCGACATGAAAGCTAAGACACAGGAAAATGCTCTGCACCATCTTTGCGATTTTCTGTATGTCTGTTATGATTCCAATTTAAGAAAAAAACCTGTACAGGCTAAAGAGATGGCTCAGATTCGAGCAGTAGTTACTTCAAAAACAAAACAAAACCGGGGACTGGAGAGATGGCTCAGTGGTTAGAAATCTTCTAGAAGGCTAGAGTTCAGTTCTCAGCACCCACGGGGCAGCTTCCTTCCACTGCCTGTAACTCCAGCTTCAGGGCATCTGGCGCCCTCTTCTGGACTCTCTAGACACCTGCATATATATACAGATAAATAGATTTAAAAAAAAAAAAATGAAAACGAATATTAAAAAAAACAAAACAAAACAAAAAACCCTAACATTTCTTTCGTGCCTACGCTGGTAGATAGCCCTGGGGACAGTAGTAACACTGTGTGCTAGTCATCCAAGTGCAAGATTGTGCTCAGGAATGGCAGGTTTAGATCCCTCGGGTACTCTCGGGCACTTTCTGCCCTTTGGGTCTCCTCCCCTCCCCCCGGGCTTCACAGCCCTCCACGGGGCTCACCCCATCATCCCTCCTCCTTCCTCTCTTTAACCTCCTTACCCCAGCTCCTCTCTGGCAGATGTTTCTCAGCTTGTTCACCCCAGCTCATTCAGCTACAGTCAGCTGGTTTCACTGAGTGCCTGTGAATAACCCAGCTTGTGATTCCTGAGTGCCAAGCTGGCAAGCTTCTCTGCCCCGAACCTCCACCACCCCCGACCCTTCCCTCCTGTCTCAGAGGAGAGGGTCGCCTGCTTTATGGTCAGGGCCTTTTTGATGAGTCCTGACTTCCTCAGGAAACCTGGCGAGCATTTAGCAATCCCTCTTGGAAAGAGATAAGTCTTAATTTCCCCCTCTTGCCTGTGTCTTGAGTCGGCCCCTCTGCTGGCTCTTGACTCTGAGCCCCAAGCCTTCCAATAGCATCTCTGGTCCTAAAGAGCTCTTTCCTAACATTGTGGCAGTGTTCATGAGCACTGACCCAGGCTGGCCCCCACCCCACCCCACTCCTACCCCTATCCCTCGTGTCTTCTCTTACATTTCCTTGTCACCTGGCACTCTTGTTTTTGGTTATTGCTGTTTACTTTGTTTTCCGAGACAGGGTTTCTCTGTGTAGCCCTGGCTGTCCTGGAACTCACTCTGTAGACCAGGCTGACCTCGAACTCAGAAATCCACCTGCCTCTGCTTCCCAAGCGCTGGGATTAAAGGCGTGTGCCACCACTGCCCAGCGTCACCTGGCACTCTTACCTGGCAGCATTTTCTCTAAATTTACAAGCATGTTTTCTCTTCATCCCCAACACAGGACTCCACCACAGTTTAACTTCATATTTCCCCTCCTTGGGTTTTAGTTGTTTGTTTGTTTGTTTTTCCAAACTCATAATGGTTGAAATGTAAAATTTAGTTAATTTTGGTGGGTGTTGTGGTTCACACCTTTACTTGAAGCACCTGCGAGGCAGAGGCAGGCAGATCTCTGAATTTGAGGCCAGCCTGGTCTATGTGATGAGTTGTAGGTCAGCCAAGGCTACATGAGAGACCCTGTCTGGAAACAAAAACTGAAAACAAACAAAACACACACAAAAAAACTTGGGTAATTTTAAAGGCCAGGTATGTTGACACATTTGTAAGCCCAGCGTTTTGTGAGGTGCGGAGAGAAGTTGCACTTCAAGCTCAATCCTCAGCTACATAGTAAGCTGGAGAGGCCAACCTGGCCTTAATGAGACAGTCTTTTTTTTTTTTTTCCTGTAGACAGGGTTTCTTTGTGTAGCCCTGGCTGTCCGGAAACTCACTCTGTAGACCAGGATAGCCTTAAACTCACAGAGATCCACCGGCCTCTGACTCCCACGTGCTAGGAATAAAGGCATGTACCTACCTGGCTGGAGCATTGTTTTGAAGGAAAAAATAATTTTTTGTAGCAGGTCTCTTTCTAACCCAGGATGTAGCCTAGATAGCACACACACATGCGCGCGCGCGCACACACACACACACACACACACACACACCACACTACGCCCAGGATGTAGCCTGGATGTAGACAGATATAATGTTGACTGAAATTTCCTCTGATTTGGCCTCCCAAGTGCTGAGATTAACATGCACCACCACATCCCACCAGTCCTTCACATGTATTTTTTAATGTGCATGCATAGTTGATTTGCCTGCATGTGTGTATGTGCACCACACACACTGCAGACATGCCTGGTGCCCTAGGAAGTCAGAAGAGGGCATCCAATCCTCTGGAACTGAAAGCACAGACAGTTGGAAGCTGCTATGAGTCCTGGGAACTGAATCTGGGTCCTCTGCAAGAGCAGTAAGTGTTCTTAACCACTGAGCCATCTCTCCAGCCCTCCAATTTTTTTTTTTTTTTTTTTGGTTTTTTGAGACAGGGTTTCTCTGTATAGCTCTGGCTGTCCTGGAACTCACTCTGTAGACCAGGCTGGCCTTGAACTCAGAAATCTGCCTGCCTCTGCCTCCCAAGTGCTGGGATTAAAGGCGTGCGCCACCACTGCCCGGCCTTCCAATTTCATATAGATAGATAGATGTGTATGTGTAAAAGTATATTTTGTTCACCTGGTGTAATTGTCATCTCTGAGGCTTACTGCCTCTGTCTGCTAACCTAGGCCTAGTCCTGGAAGCTTCTAGCCTCTATCAATCCTCTATAAGCCTCTGAGACTTCATGCTGACTAAGCTCACCCTTTCTAGTTCTTCTGACTCTGATGTCTGGCTGGCTGTTTCAACTCAGCTGTTTTGGCTCAAAACTCTCCCCACTAACTGATCCCATCTGGTCTCTCTCTCTCAACCTTTGGCTGAACTGCTCTGCTTGACCCCAAACTCAGTTCAGCAATTTGTTCAGTCCTCTCGCTCCTTCTCATTCTGCCTCTGCCTGTGTCCAGCTTGCCCTCCCCTCAACCTGTCTCTGTAAAATTCTCCCGGTAAAAATACCTCCTTTTTTTCTCTGTGTTGCTCTTTCTAAAGTAGCCTCTTTTTCCTCTCTCTTCTCATGTAAGGTGGGCATATCCTATTCTGTCAAATCTTTCTCTGATACATCACATCGTCTGCCACTCAAGTAGAAGTCACTTTCCACCTGGAGAGAAAGTGACTGGCTTAGCGGTTAAGAGCACTGACTGCTCTTCCAGAGGTCCTGAGTTCAAATCCCAGCAACCACATGGTGGCTCACAACCATCTCTAATGAGATCTGATGCCCTCTTCTGGTGTGCCTGAAGACAGCTACAGTGTACTTACATATAATACATAAATAAATCTTAAAAAAAAATTCACTTTCATGGGGCTGGAGAGATGGCTCAGTGGTTAACAGCACTAACTATTCTTCTTGAGTTCAGTTCCTAACAACCACATGGTGGCATCTTTAATGCGATCCGATGCCCTTTTCTGAAGGCAGCTACAGTGTACCCCTATACAGAAAGTAAAATAATTCTTTTTTTTTGTTTTTTGTTTTTTGTTTTTTTTCGAGACAGGGTTTCTCTGTATAGCCCTGGCTGTCCTGGAATTCACTCTGTAGACCAGGCTGGCCTCGAACTCAGAAATCTGCCTGCCTCTGCCTCCCAAGTGCTGGGATTAAAGGTGTTCGCAGCAAACCCCCTCCCCCAAGTTCGTCAGCAACTTGGCCCAATCAGAAGCTTCATCTTCAGTCTCTGGAGGCGGGACTTCCAGCGTATCTGGAAGTTGGAGAGAGGCGTGGCAATTAGCAGGAGGTGGGCAGAGAAGCACGGCTATCTGTGGAAGGCGGGGTCTGGTAGAATCAGTCCTCAGCTGTAGGAGGGTCACATACCATGATCTTGGAGTTCATGGGTTGATCAAATATCTATCTATCTATATCTATCTATCTGTCTGTCTATCTATGGGCAAGTGCTTGCCTGTGTGCATACGTTCGTGTGTAGGTGCTGTGCTTGCATGTGTGTGCGCAGGTGCCTGCGTGTCACAGTGGGAGTGTGCTGTAGCCAGGAGAAAACTTTTTCAGAAATCACTTCTCACCTTCCAGGAACTGAACACAAGCTTGAGCTTCCAGCTTGCACAGAAATCGTCTTCCACAGAGCAGTCTGGATAGCGTGTGTGTATGTGTGTGTGTGTGTGTGTGTGTGTGTGTGTGTGTGTGCGCGCGTGTCAGAGAGAGAGAGAGAGAAAGAGGAAGAGAGAGTCTGGATAGCGTGTTTGTGTGTGTGTGTGGAGTCTGGATAGCGTGTTTGTGTGTGTGTGTGTGTGTGTGTGTGTGCGTGCGTGCGTGTCAGAGAGAGACAGAGAGAGAGAGAGAGAGAGTTTGTAATGACTTTCCCTGAGAGATATTTTTGCAAGGCTAGAATAAGATAATAAGATTCTGGTGCATGAGGAAGGCATTCCCTTATCCACTTTATAGCTTCTCTTACACTGAGAAGTCATCCACAGCTGTAACTCCTCCTCCACGGCAGGCAAAGTGCCTGCTCTGTGTGTGCTTGGTGACCGGAAAAAAAAATGTAATTTCTTATTTTGGCAAGGTGTTTGAACAAAGTGGGGTTTCTCGCGTTTGTCTTTCATCAGCCCCTGTGTTTTTGTTGTTGTTGTTTGTTGTTTTTGTTTTGTTTTGTTTTTTAAAAGATTTACTTCTTCTATGTAAGTACACCATAGAAGGCTTCTTACACCAGAAGAGGGCGTCAGATCTTGTTACGGATGGTTGTGAGCCACCATGTGGTTGCTGCGATTTGAACTCAGGACCTTCAGAAGAGCGGTCGGTGCTCTTAACTGCTGAGCCATCTCTCCAGCCCCTTGTTTGTTAGTTTGGTTGGTCGGTTGGTTTGGTTTGGTTTGAGATAGGGCTTCTCTGTTTGACTCTGGCTGTCCTGGAACTCATTCTGTAGACCACACTGTCTTTTTAAACATTCAAATATTACTGTTGTCTAATCTCTCTTTACCGCTCTGGCCCTCTGAATGGATGGACAGTAGATCTAGAAGACAAGATGAACTTTATCTTGTTTTCATGCTGGGAATTGTACATGGGCGTAGCAATTGCTAGGCAGGTGCTCTGTTCCTGAGCAATTGTATGGCCCAAGCTGGCCTCATTTTAATGTCTTCTGGACTTAGTCAGGTACAACGGTGCACACCTTTAATCCCAGCACTGAGAGGCAAAGGCAGGTGGATCTCTGAGTTTGAGGCTAGCCTGGTCCACCAAGTGAGTTTACAGACAGCCAGAGCTATACAGAGAAACAGAAAAGATTCTCTTACCTCAGGTTGGAATTATAGACATGATTCATCAAGTCTAGTTCATCAAATAACTGTTTATATATTCTACTCTTTTTGTTTCTTTGTACCATGTCCCCAGAAAAACATTTTTTAAAAATGAAATTATGTATTTAAAGAACGTACATAAAGCCCTTTTTAAAAAAGGATTTGTTTTTATTTTATAATATGTGTTTTGCCTGCATTTATGTTTATGCCACAAGTTAATGCAGTGCCCTTGGAGGCCAGAAGACGGCGTCCTACATAGCTCTGGCTGTCCTGGAGCTATGTAGAACAGGCTAGACTTTAACTCAAAGAGATCCTCCTGCCTCTGCCTTCTGATGCTGGGATTAAATGCACTTTTTTTTTGAAGATTTATTCATTTTATGTGTATGAGCACATTGTAGCTGTCTTCAGACACACCAGAAGAGGGGATCAGATCCCATTACAGGTGGTTGTGAGCCACGATGTGGTTGCTGGGAATTGAACCCAGGACCTCTGAAAGAGCAGTCAGTGCTCTTAACAGCTGAGCCTTTTTTCCAGCCCGACAATGCACTTTTTAAAAGTTACCATTAAAAGTAGTTTTTATTTATTGCATGTGTTACATGTGTGAGTGAGGGCACATGTGTAGCAGTCAGAGCACAACATGCAGGAGTCACTTCTCTCTTTCTACCTCATGGGTCCCAGTGATCGAACTCAGGTCATTAGGCTTGGCAGCAAGCTCCGTTGTTCATTGAACCATTTCTCTCACCCAGACAATGTAATATTACATGCAGAAAATTCTAAATAACTTAACTAGGCAAAAAGACAAGAGAGGAAGAAATGAAAAAAAAAAACAAAACAAAACAGGGGGATGGAGAGATGGCTTAGTGGTTAAGACTGCTCTTCTGAAGGGCCTGAGTTCAAATCCCAGCAACCACATGGTGGCTCACAACCATCCCTAATGAGATCTGATGCCCTCTTCTGGTGTGTCTGAAGACAGCTACAGTGTACTTAGATAAAATAATAAATAAATCTTTAAGCTGGAGTGAGCAGGGCCGACTGGAGTCCTAAATTCAAATTCTTAGCAACCACATGATGGCTCACAACCATCAGTACAGCTACAATGTACTCATATACATAAAATAAATAAATAAATCTTTTTAAAAAAAAAAAGAAGAAACAGAGAACTCATTTATTTAGCATTTCGGGGCGGGGGGGACGGGGGCGAGCCTTTACTCCCAGCACTTGGGAGGCAGAGGCAGGCGGATTTCTGAGTTCGAGGCCAGCCTGGTCTACAGAGTGAGTTCCAGGACAGCCAGGGTTGAACAGAGAAGCCCTGTCTCAAAAAAAAAAAGAAAAGAAAATGACCAAAGGGAGTTAGTGAGTTAGTTCTCTTCCTTTGTGGGTTTTGGGGATCGAATTCAAGTCAAAAGCTCAGTGGCAAGTGCCTTTACCTGCAGTCCACATCACTCTCACATTTCTCTCACATTTATTTGTGTACATCTGATGGAGATCAGAAACAAATGGCATTTCTTTTTCTTTCTTTTTTCTTTTCTTTTGTTTGTTTGTTTTGGGGGTGTTTCTGTTGTTTTTCGAGACAGGGTTTCTCTGTGTAGTCCTACCTGTCCTAGAACTCACTCTGTAGACCAGCCTGGTCTCCAACCCAGAGATCCACCTGTCTCTGCCTCCTGAGTGCTGGGATGAGGTGTGCGCCAGCACCGCCCAGCCAGAGAACAACTTTCAAGAGTTGGTTTTTGAGGCCAGGCAGTGGTGGTGCACACCTTTGATCCCAGCACTTGGGAAGCAGAGGCAGGCAGATTTCTGAGTTCAAGGCCAGCCTGGTCTACAGAGTGAGTTCGAGGACAGCCAGGGCTACACAGAGAAACCCTGTCTCAAAAAAAAAAAAAAAAAGCGAAGAAGAAGGAGGAGAAGAAGAGGAGGAGTTGGTTTTTGGGCTGGAGAGATGGCTCAGGGGTTGAGAGTGCTGGTTGCTCTTCCAGAGGTTGGAGGTCCTGAGTTCAATTCCCAGCAATCATATGGTAGCTAGCAACCATCTGTAATGGGATCCCATGCTCTCTTCTGGTGTGTATACAGTGACACTGTACTCACAAATATAAAAATAAATAAATCTAAAAAAAATTTTTTGAGTTAGCTTTGAGTTGGTTTTCTATACCACGTGAGATCTGGGAATCCATTTCAGTTTTCTAGGTGACAGGTGTCTCCCTGGCTTGGGAAGCCTCTCTTGGTCTCACTCCAACTGGTGCCTCTTCCCAAGCAACCAGTAACTTCACTTGGTTTTTGTGTTTTTTTATTTTTATTTCTTGGTTTTTCAAGACAGAGTTTCTCTGTGTAGCCCTGGCTGTCCTGGAACTCACTCTGTAGACCAGGCTGGCCTTGAACTCAGAAATCCACCTGCTTCTGTCTTCCAAGTGTTGGGATTAAAGGCGTGCGCCACCACTGCCCAGCGTCATTGTCTTTTTAATTGATCGATTTTATGTGTATAGGAGTTTTGCTGGCAGGTATGCCTGTACCCACATATGTGCCCAAGAGTCCAGAAAAGGGTAGGTCACTTAGGGCTGAAGTTATAGATGGTTATGAGCCACCAAGTGGGCGCTAGGAACTGATCACGGGTCCTCTGAAACACACAGCCAGTGCTCTTGACCACCGAGCCATCTCTGTGGAGCCCTCGTTTTGTTTGGATGTATACATGGTCTTATGTAGCCCAGGCTGGCTTCCAGCTTGCCGTGTAGCCAGGATGAGCTTCCTGCCTCCACCTCTTCAGTGTTGGGATTACAAATGTGTGCCACCATACTAAATGAAAATTAATACTAGTTTTCAAAATTGTATTTTAAGGGGCTCAGGGTATAGCTTGGTTGGTATCATGCTTGCCTAGCACGCACAAAAAAAGTTCTGTGTTTGAAACCTGCCCCCAGCACAGCATAAAGGTGATGTCACGATGCCAGATACATGTAATCCCAGTATTCAGGAGGCTGGGACAGATGGATTACTGAGAGTATGAGATCAGCCTGGGCTACATAGCGAGTTCCAGGCTACCTGGTGGACAGGCTGAGTCATTATATAAAATAAATAAATAAATAAATTTATTTTAATCTCTAGCCTTAAAATGACAGCAAAGATGTCTCTTTTTTTTTTTTTTGGTTTTTCGAGACAGGGTTTCTCTGTGTAGTCCTGGCTGTCCTGGAGCTCACTCTGGAGATCAGGCCGGCCTCGAACTCAGAAATCTGCCTGCCTCTGCCTACCAAGTGCTGGGATTAAAGGTGTGCGTGACCACCGCCTGGCCAAAGATAACATTTTTAGTAGTTTTTTTTTTTTTTGCTAGACTTGATTTTCTTTTCTTTCTTTTCAAAATGATTTATTTTTATTTTATGTGCATTGGTGTTTTGCATATATGTCAGATCCTCTGGAACTGAAGTTACCGACAGTTGTGAGCTGCCGTGTGGGTTCTGGGAATTGAACTCAGGTTCTCTGGAAGAGCAGCCTCTTAGGGCTGAGCCATCTCTCATGTTGTAATTAAATAGAAACCACAAAGGGGGTGAGAATTTAACCATAAACATTAAACAGAGGAACGTGGAAACACCCAAAAGCCTTCAAACCAAACGAGAGACACAATGGTGAGAAAACTAGGCCGAAACATAGGATTGGAGAGGAGGCTGGCTCATGGCTGCAGATCTCAGGGGCGGCCAGCAGAGGGCGCGCCTCCAAGGTGAAGGTCTCACCCTACCCCCACTACCCCCAAATCGAACTAGGTGTACCAGGCGGACCTGTACTGGGTCTGCATCGATCTCTTTGCCTGCAAGGCTTGAGCTAAATATTGCCATTTGTGGAACAATGCCAAGATGATAGGAGATGAGTTGGGCTGCTTTGGAGCCACCACTGCCCGGTTCTTATTCATATTTCTTTATCTTTTTATTTTTGGGGAGAGGGGAGGTTATACACACTATGACGCCCATATCTTTGATAGAGGATGATCTCTGCTCTCCTTTCACCATGGGGGCCTGGTGTTTTGAACTCAGGTCTTCAGACGTGGTAGTAGTCAGCGGCTGGAAAGGGGCCTGAAGGGAACAGAGAATTCACTCCTTCGTACTTCCTCTCAGTTAGGGAACAATAACCCACTTGCTGTAGCCTCTCCATGCCAAGTTAAGAAACATCAAAGCCGTCTCTGAAAGTCCGAGGACCTTGGAGACACTGTGGTATTACGGAGACAAGGTTGGAAGAGAACCAGAAAGTGTTGATGACTTATTTAATGGGACCAATGCGACTGTACAATAGTGTGTAATTGAAAAGATTGCTGGGCCGGAGAGATAGCTCAGTGGTTAGGAACACTGGCTGCTCTTCCAGAGGTCTTGAGTTCAAATCCCAGCAACCACATGGTGGCTCACAACCATCTTTAAAGGGATCGATGCCCTCTTCTCTGGTGCTGTCTGAAGACATGACAGTGTACTTACATAAATAAATAAATAAATGAATGAATGAATGAATGAATGAATGAAAGAAAAAGAAAAGGTTGCAGGGAGGTGGTGGCGCACGCCTTCAACCCCAGTATTCTGGAGGCAGAGACAGGTGGATCTCTCTGAGTTCAAGGCCAGCCTGGTCTCTACCAATCCAGTTCCAGGACAGCCAGGATTACACAGAGAAATCCTATCTCAAACAAACACCAAAAAAGAAAAAGAAAAGAAAAGAAAAGAAGTTGGGCCGGGCGGTAGTGGCACACCCCTTTAATCCCAGCACCTGGGAAGCAGAGGCAGGCGGATTTCTGAGTTCGAGGCCAGCCTGGTCTACAGAGTGAGTTCCAGGACAGCCAAGGCTACACAGAGAAATCCTGTCTCGAAAAAACCAAACCAAACAAACAAAAAGTTGGGTGCATGAATTACGCACTGGGAGGCTTGAGGCAGGAGGATTGCCTGGTGCTGCCTGTGCCCTGGACCGTCCACGGCCGGACCCTACTTGCTCTTGGTGTTTGGAGGTGAGGTGGCACAGAATCAATGACACAGCCTCTGGGAGCAGGTGAGAAACGCAGCAAGCTTGTCTCAATCTGCTGTAAGCTTCTTTAACACTCTCCACCCTCGTCCTATTGGTCCCAAGACATCCAAGCAGCAGTTCCCGATTGGCTGGCATTGTCTGCGTCAGCAATCCTTGGTCTCTCAGGCAGTCCTCAATTAGGTCCTCCTGCAGGCGTTGCCTTTGCCAGATGGAGAGATGGCTTGACAATTAAGAGCACTTGCTGCTCTTGTAGAGGACTAGGATTCAGTTCCCAGCAGTACATGGAGATAAATGCAAGCTGGGCGAGGGGTGGCAGGCAAAAGCAGGTGAGTATTTAGGAGTTCAAGACCAGCCACACAGTGAGACTGTTTTAAAAATAAAACCAAGACGGTTGGCCCACGCCTGCAATCCCAGCACTTAGGAGGCAGAGGCAGGCAGATTTCTGAGTTCGAGGCCAGCCTGGTCTACAGAGTGAGTTCCAGGACACCCAGGGCTATACAGAGAAACCTTGTCTCAAACTTGTCTCAAACAAACAAACAAACAAACAAAAACAAGCACAATACATGCATACAAAATGTTCTACATGTAGAAAAGAGTGGGATGTGTCTAACCTGCTTGGGGCCCCAGGTCCAACTTCTAGTACTAAAAACAGCAAGCCTAGCCTAAGCAACAAACAGCCATTCCCTATAATTGTAGCACTCAGAAGGTAGAAACAGAAGGGTCAGGAATTCAAGGCTAACCTCACCTACAAAACTAGTTTGAGACCAGTCTGGGCATAAGAAATCTTGTCCTTATACATTATATCTATCTATCTATCTATCTATCTAGATATCTATTTATTTTGAGACAGGTTTCTCTGTGCAGCCCTGACTGTCCTGGAACTAGCTCTGTAGACCAGGTTGGACTCAAATTCACTGAGACCTGCCTCTGCCTCCCAAGTGCTGGGATTAAAGTCGTGCACCACCACTGCCCAGCAAGGAAGAGCCTTTTTTTTTTTTGAAGATTTATTTATTTATTACATGTAAGTACACTGTAGCTGTCCTCAGACACTCCAGAGGAGGGCATCAGATCTCATTACTGGTGATTGTGAGCTACCACGTGGTTGCTGGGATTTGAACTCAGGATCTTCGGAACAGCCGTCAGTGCTCTTAACTGCTGAGACATCTCTTTAGCCCCAAGGAAGAGCCTTTTTAATTAGACAAAAAGGGAGAATTGTTGAGGTTTAGTCTACTGCTATGTATTGTAATGATAAGTGTAGGCCCCCAAGACCCGGTTGCCCCCAGAGATGAGAGAGTCTGCAAATAGACCCAAGTGATACTATGTGACCTTGCTCCCAAGTTATTTCTGACTGACAGTAAAGATGGCGACAGCCAACAGCTGGGCAGAAGAGACATAGGTGGGACTTAGGGTTGCAGGGCTAGGAATCGGAGGAGACCATGATAGGAGTGGAGGGGTGAGTGTGTGTGTGTGTGTGTGTGTATAGAGGAGAAGCCACCATAGGGTAAGAACCTTAAAATAATGGCCATGCGAGTTAGCTAATTGGAATTAAGAGCAGCCCAGGTGAAACATGCAAAAGATATAATGGGATTATTGTCTGGGAGACATAATAGCCTGGAGGATAGATATCTGCCCCGCTCTTGTGCTAAATAAGGTATATTACAAAGGTTGTGCATGTAGGAACGAAATGGTCAAATGTGGGGTAGAAACCCCGGATTGAGATAAATATTTTCAACGACAGCCTAACTCCTCCCAAATTCACCCTTCATCCCTCGCCCCTCACCCCTGCCTCCTTACTCCTTCCCAGGCTTTTCCTTAGATCATCTCCTGGAGCCCAGCTGGCCTCAGACTCCCAGGAGAGCTCAGGATGACCTCTAGCTCTTATCCCTCCAGCTTTCAGGCCCCCCACTGTCTTCTGAGTGTGTGTGTGTGTGTGTGTGTGTGTATGTGTGTGTGTGTGTGAGTGAGTGTGTGTAAGTGTGTGTGTGTATGTGTGTGTGTGAGTGAGTGTGTGTAAGTGTGTGTATGTGTGTGTGAGTGTGTGTGTATGTGTGTGCGTGTGTTTGTGAGTGTGTGTATGTGTGTGTGCACGGCGGCGGGGGGAGGGGATGAGGTGGGTCAGGGACACAGACCATGTTGTGTAGAGTGCTGAGGACGGAATCCAGGGCTTTGTGTAGGCTAGGCAAATGCTCTCTCAGCTGTGACAAGCTTTTTTTTTATTCTGTTACTTGTAAGGGCTGGGTAGGAAGTCAGTGATTTTAGCAAAAGTAATTATTCTTTTCTTTTCCTCACTCAGTAGACCAGGTTAGCCTCAAACTCACAGAGGTACACCTGCCTCTGCCTCCCAAGTGCTGGGACTAAAAGTGTGAATCACTACACCTGAATAGTAAAATTGATTTCTTAGCCTGGCAGTGGTGGCGCACGCCTTTAATCCCAGCACTTGGGAGGCAGAGGCAAGCAGATTTCTGAGTTTGAGGCCAGCCTGGTCTACAGAGTGAGTTCCAGGACAGCCAGGGCTACACAGAGAAACCCTGTCTTGGAAAAAAAAAAAAACCCAACACAACAACAACTCTCAACCTTTTTTTTT
>JADRCD010215542.1:0-23887 GCA_019843815.1 Montemys delectorum
AGGGCGGTGGTGGCGCACGCCTTTAATCCCAGCACTTGGGAGGCAGAAGCAGGCAGATTTCTGAGTTTGAGGCCAGCCTGGTCTACAGAGTGAGTTCCAGGACAGCCAGGGCTACACAGAGAAACCCTGTCTCGAAAATCCAAAAAAAAAAAAAAAAAAGAGCCCAAGAATTTGAAAGAGAGCAAGGTGGGTACATGGAAGGGTTTGGAGGGAGGAAAGGATGGAAATGACATAACTGTAATTATAAGTTCTTCAATTTAAGAACTGTTAAGGATGAATGTAGCTCAGACGGCCTGACACGCAGGCCACACAGGAAGTATGTTACATAAAGACACCAACACAAACGCAATCCGCCATGTACATATCCACATTCACACAGGGTTCCAGGTAGTAAGAGACCATCTGAAGCCGCTCGTGAGAAAATACTAAATAAAACAGCAAGAACAACCACCAAACAAATGTTCTAGTTTCTAGTCACCATCAATTCCTTCACCTGAGGAAACCTGACATTTCTTGGTAATATGGTCTGCTCTGCTGGTGGCAGACTACCTTATCTTAAAAAGGGGGGTGGGGTGGGGGACTGGAGAAATGGCTCAGTGGTTAAGAGTACTGGATGCTCTTCCCAAGGTCCTGAGTTCAATTTCCAGCACCCACAGGATGGCTCATGACCATCTATAAAGGGATTGATGCCCTCTTCTGGCCTGCAGGTGTACATACAGCAGAGCACTCATAACACATAAATAAAGTTAAGAATATTAAAAAACAAAAGCAATAACAACAAAGAACAAGAAAACCCAACCAATCTGTAAAGTCTCTATACTTATGTTTTAAAGGACCTTTCCCTAGGCATAGGATCCCAGATTATAGTTGGACATGAATTATAAGGTGCAAGCCAGCACTCAGAAGGCACAGGCAGGAGGATAGCGTTCAAGGCTACACAAGGCCAGTCTTGTACACAGGGCAACATGCATGAGCCCCTGTCTCAAAACTCCTGCTTCATCCCAGGTCAGAAGTTAGTGTTACCTAGGACAGCTTTCAGGTTGTGCACGTAGATGACTGCATTGTTGGAGCCAGAAGCAAGGAGGTAGCTCAGCTCTGGACGGCTGCCATGTTCATGGTGCCAGACTATGGCGTTCACAAGCTTGTGGTGCTGCTGGATGGTGCAGAGCAATCTCAGGTTTGGGACTTGGAATATTTCTATTGATCTGGAACAAGATACAGCAGGATGAGGACAATGGCTCATCAAGTTATAATCTGTGCTAATGTCTTGCCCCTTGTCTCAGCGCAGGAAGGTCAGATAGAAAGCATGGGACATGCTATTCCTGGCAGAGGTGCTGAGGGAGGAGGTGTGGTTGAGGGAACTATGAACTAACGTTTAAAGGACTACAACTATAGTAACAAACAGCACACAGCCAGACTCCAACAGCCCACAGGGTAGGGAGACACTGCCATTTGAGCTGTAAAGGCTTGAACAATTCTGTCTTCCCAAAGATGCAGAGTCCAGATCAGCTGAGGATAGCCACAGTGAATCCTACCACAGAATGCAACAGGGCTACAACTGGGCACTGCAGAAAGCCTTGGCCAGTCAGGGAATGTTGCAATCAGAGAGCTTTGTAAAGGACTCACTCACCCATCTTCATTACCAAGAGCCATGACTTTGCCATCTCCTTTCCAGCTGATCTCTGTGTGCACAGGCAGCTTGTACTAGAAAGCAAAACAAGCCAGGCATGGGTAAAAGCATTTTCTTCCCACTCTTCATCTTACAAACAATGAGGAAAAAGACATCCCTGGGGTTAAAACATGCTCTAATTATGAAGGGCACTTTTACAGACCAACATCACACTTAGCCAAAAGTTACTGACAACAAGTATCTGACTACAGCTTCTTAAACGGAACAAAGCGGCCAGTAAGTACTGTCTGCAGCCTTCAATCCTGCAGAGTAAAGTGAACCAAAAGGATCCCTTCTCCCTCGACAGTCCTTCAGCAAAGGGCACTCTCGCCAGCACCTTGTCACTCTTCCCCTGCTCACAAGCAGATCAGCTATTCCTCAGGGTCCTGTTAGGACCTTGCCTGCTTGTTTGCTTTTTCTTAATATTATTTTAGTTATGTCTGTGTGTATATGTCGTTCTCAAGCATGGATGCACGCCCTAGCCTGTGTGTGTGTGTTTCCCCTCTGCAATCCCCCATCCCATCCCTCCTCCCTCTGCCTCTATGAGGGTGCTCCCCCACCTACCCACCCACACCCACCTCACAGCCCTGGAATTTCCCTTATGGTAATTATACAAAAAATGATAAGCAGCAATTAAAGCTGCTCATTTTCAAGGGTAAAGAAATCTCAACACGGGGTTAGAGAGACAGCTCAGCACAAACTACTCTTCCAGAGGTCCTGAGTTCAATTCTTCCAAATGGCTCACAACCATCTGTATGGGATCTGATGTACTCTTCTGGTGTGTCTGAAGACAGCTACAGTGTACTCACATACATAAAATAAATAAAATTAAAAACCAAAGCAAACCAAAACCAAAAACTCAACATTTATTATCAACATTTAAGGACAGTTGTAGAAGCCAGGCATCATGGTGCACAACTGCAATCCTAGCTAGCACTTGGGATGTGGAGGTAGGAACCAAGCTCAAAGCTAGTCTGAGCTACGTTAGATCCTGTCTCAGAGAGAACAAACCTAGTTGAGTCATACAAATTCACTGATGCAAAGTTAAAACAAATGTGATTCAGTGTGATCTAGGCATAAGACCCAAGAGAGTTTTCTGTATTGCTGTGCATGTGTGACTGAGGGTATGCACACCCCTGTAATCTCAGCACTTGGGAGGCTGAGGAGGAGGATCAGGAACTTGAAGCCTGCCTGGGCTTCAAAAGAAAAGAGCAGATGAGGCTGAGCACAACCACATACAGTTACTGTCAGCAGAGCACTCAGCTTCAAAGGACGCTTATCTTTACTCCCAGCACTTAGGAAGCGAAGGCAGGTGCATCTCTGAATTTGAGGCCAGCTGGTCTACATAATGAGTTCCGCGCCATCCATATGGTGAACTCTGTCTCAAAAAGAAACATCCCAAAAGGAAACAAAGAGGACGCTTTACAGTGAAGCTATGGAAGATTTTTTTATCATTACCATTGCAGTCAAGCCGCTCCCCTCCACTTAGCTCTTTGCTTTACTCAGTGATATGACTTGTAGAGACAGCAGGCAACCCACAAACTCACCAATAGCTTAGTCAACAATCTGAGAAGCCTGGCCAAGCTTGATGGGCATGGTTACAGACGGCCTAGAGTAAGGGAGGCAGAAAACGGAAGGAAGCCAGGTGGACTTCAGCCACTGGGACTTACTCTAATGGAATTGGTGTCCCTCACAAGTTTGTTGATGTCGAAGGCCTCACCACTGAGCTTCCAGGGGTTATGCTGTAGCACAATGCCTTCCCCTCCACAGCTGTACAAGGTGAGGGAAGGCCTGTCTCCTTCTCCTCCTAGGAAAGAAAACTCTTGAGTTTCTCACTTCCCCATCATACCCGCTTCCCCAGCTACATCATTAGCACAGCGCATCATACTGTTAACACAAAGGGCTTAGTGTGGGAAGTGATCCAGTATGTTGGGACAAAGCCACCTGCCTACCAATCTATAGACAGTGCGGGCAGAAGAAAACGTATCGTTATTGTGGGATATTGTGTTCACCGTACAGGTTTTCTGACATTCAAGAGCAGTGACACTAAAGATTTGACCAGAGGAAACGTCATAGTCTCAAATGACAAAGTCGTTTTTCTTCCAGAAATGATTCTTTTTTTTTTTTCTTTGAAAGTTTTTTGAGCAGGGTTTCTCTGTGTAGTTCTGGATGTCCTGGAACTCACCTGTAGATCAGGCTGGGCCTCAAACTAAGAAATCTGCCTGCCTCTGCCTCCCAAGTGCTGGGATCAAAGGAATGCGCCACCACTGCCCGGCAGGAAATGATTCTTAATTGTTTGTGCAGACACAGAGTTCAGGACTTCCCAGGTCTCAAGGCACAGCCCTTAGTTGTAGAGCTATCCTCCTATTTGCAAGGCAACTCTCTACTCTCTACATAAAGCTAGTGCTACAGAATCCAGCAAAGAAAGAAAGAGCGTGGAAACTTCTGACTCATTTTAAAGATAAGAAAGACATACTACTTTAGGGAAAGCAGCAGTGGCCAGCATGGGGAAATGAGGAGAGGCAGGGCTACAGAAGAGAAAAATACAGGCCTTAGCAATTAAGAGGCCAGCACTCAGCCTAACGTTATTCTGCACAGTGAAAGACCTGGTTCAAGGAGAAGAGCAATACTTCAGAGTTGAGGGAGGCAGGAGTCCAGGCTTTCCTTTTCGCCATCATGACCACCCACATCTGCTGCTCTCATAGACTACACAAGCACACAGTGACTACACTAGAACACCTATGACCTCAGCTTTCAGACTCTAGAATTAAAGTGGAAAAATACACTTGTGTGTGTTAAGAATGACTCATACACTTACCAAGTGACATGGGGGGCACTGGTGGCCCCCAAGCCAACCTATATACAGTCTTCTTATGATATGTGCTTGAAATCTGTGGAGGTCTGTGGACGGGAAAACAGAATGATCTGAAGAAAGAGGCCCACTAGAAAACAGACCATCTTCCTCTGAAAGGTCCTTATTATACATGTGGTTGTTTGTATTAGAGAAAAACAGCTGACCTTTGTCCAAAATAGTTAGTTCTAAAAAGCAAGCACTTAACTTACCATGTAATAATGTCCACTACCAAAACAAGTCCCAGCTAGGACGACTTTTCTCTTCTGTCTGTCTAAATAGCCCACAGCAAAGCGATGTCAAACATTTGGCATTTCTGTAGCTATGAAGGAGTACAAGGGCTGTGACAACCACAGTCACCAAGCTCAAACTGAAGGGCCACTCTACCTCCATGCTCTGCCGTTAGCGCCCCTCCCTCTTTCTGAGACAGAGTCTTGCTTTGTAGATCTGGCTATCCTGGAATTCACAGGGGTCCACCTGCCTCTGTCTCCTGAATGCTGGGATTAGAGGTATGCACCACCAAGGCATCAATCCAACATCACATTCTTACACTGCATAAAACCTGAAGACAGACAGACAACTAAAGCTTTTTCCTGTCTTTCAGGGGTCTTGCTCTTAGGGGGTGTCAAGGTGGATTGACGTCTTGGGAAAAGACAGCACTGTTATGACTTTTTAGTGTCAATCTAGGTATGGATTTAGAACTCCACAACTGGGGCTGACAGAGCTATGCTACTGACTAAAGTACTGGACATATTTAGAACACTCTGAGAGATGGTACTTACCTCTTTGGCTCAAAAAAAAAAAAAAAAAAACCCACAAAAAAACAAAACAAAACAAACAAACAAACAAAAAACCCAAAATAAACCATCTTGACTATCTAACAGTGACATTTCCCATCCTAACACACAGCTTAACTAGCAGTAGGATGACTAGTCAGCCTATGGGGTGATTTAGTTTAGTTACATACACTTTAAGCAAAAAGAAGTAGTTAAGCAGACGTAGGTTCTACACAAATACTTAAAGCACTGCAAAGACATGGGGATTCGACTTGAATGATTAGCATCTATGAGGCCTTATGGTGTCTGAATGAGAGCAGTCCCAAGGCTACTATGTTTGAATTCTATGTGGAACTGTTTAGGAAAGTGTGGCCTTGATGAAGGTGTGTCACTGAGGGGTGAGCTTTGAGGTTTCAAAAGCCAGCACCATCCCCAGTTAGCTCTCTCTGCCTCATGCTTATGGATCAAGATGTGAGCTCTCAGTTACCGTTCCAGTGCCATGCCTGACTGCCTGCTGTCATGCTGGTCATGAAACTGTCCCTCTGGAACTGTAAATCCCAAAATAAACTCTCTCTTTTTTTTTTTGTAAGTTGCCGTGGTGGTCATGTGACTTATCACAGCCATAGAAAACTAACCAAGACAGATCCCTAGCACAGCAAAGAAAAGAGACAAAGAGAGGTATGGCGGAGGGAGGGAGGACATGCAAAGACGGCAGTGTTACAATAGAAATGGCTCTTGTATCCTTTTCATAAGGGGACAGTGAGCATGTCAGTGTGGTCTGCCAATCAGCCAGGGTGTTGCAGTGGTGTGGAAGCAGCAGACAGGATGCAGTCATCGAACATGGATGAGTTCCTACAGGTTTTTATTTACACACTGAGATCTCCACCAGCTTCTTCCTATGCCATGGATACTGAATCCACCCGACTCCCACTTTTAGAAAGGAGCAACCTGAGCCACATATTGCTCTTGTGATCTGAAACGTGGCCAGTATAAACAAGACCTGTATTTCTAAATGCATGTAATTTCAACCACTTTCAGCCATATGTGGCAAGGGGCTGCTGTGATGAGCAAGCAAGTCTAACCCGTAACCAGGGCAACTCTGTCCAATATACAGACTGAGCCAAAACAAACCCCAAATGTAACCGAGAACTCATTAGAAGCCACAGTCAAAACAAGATCAAAGCAGGCCAGACATGAGCTCTGACTTTAGCCTAGTAAGATGATATTTCAAAAAGAAAAAGAACTTGGGAGGAAAAGGCAGGCAGATCTCTGAGTTCCGTATCAGTCTGGGCAGAGTGAGTTCTAAAACAGCCAGGGCTACATTGGGAAACTCTTGTCTCCAAAAAAAAAAAAAAAAAAAAAAAAACCCAAAAACTAAAGAAACAAGTGATATTTGACCTAGTATACATCAACTTACTAAAGTAAACACATTATATAAGGCGATGCACACCTGTAATCCTAGACCTTGGAAAGTGGGGGCAGAAGGATCAGAAGGCCCAGTCAACTCTTCTCCTTAGCCCTGCAACTGATTCACTTGAGATGTCAAGAACTCCAGATAAAACAGAAAAGGCACGGGTGTGTTTCTACATGAGTCCTTCACCTAGACGTAAATCTGGAAACTTCTGTACAAAACCCACTGGTTTATCTCAGTGTTTCTTTTTCTTTCTTTTTTTTTTTTTTCTTTTTTCTTTTTGGTTTTTCGAGACAGCGTTTCTCTGTATAATTCTGGTTGTGCTAGAACTCACTCTGTAGACCAAGCTGGCCTTGAACTCAGAGATTCATCTTCCTCTGCCTCCCAAGTGCTGGGATTAAAGGCGTGCGCCACCACCACCCGGCTTATCTCAGTGTTTTTTAAACATCAGGCGGGCTACACTGTCATTACCTGAAAAACTGATTCTCTTTCTTTCTTTCTTTCTTTTCTTATGTACACAGGGTCTCTTGTGTAGACTGGGCTGGCCATAACACTTGATCTTTCTGCTTTTACCTCCTAAATGCTGGAATCACAGATGAGCACCTGTCCCCCAGTTTATGACATCTTGATGTTAAACTCAGGACTTCATACATGCCAGTCAAGGTCTCTACCACTGAGCTGTGTCCTTAGTACCTCAAAAAGCTTTTAAACAAAATTCTGAGTTCTGAACCTCAGTATTAGAGCCAATACTTTACTCTAGAATCACTTTAGTATGTGCCAGGTTTAAATCTGGTCACTAAGCTGAAGGAGCATTGTCACTGTACTTACTTGTTGGAGCAGGTGTCATACAATCCCACTTTTCCGTCATCGGTCCCGAAGGCTAAGCAGCCCTCCTTGTTTGGATGCCAGCATAGCTACAAGAGAAGTTTCCAGATGAGAGTACGTCAAGCACACAGAAAAGAGTTGTGTGCAGTCCTCACTGCTCCTTGGGAATGTTCTTGGTCTTCATTTAATTCTCAGTGTTTAATAAGGAAAAGAAGGAGTAAACAGAATATGGCCACTAATGGCTCAGAAGGTAAAGTGCTCACCTCCAAGCCTTCTACCTTCCAACACCTAAGAACTGCCCCCCCATGTGGTCCAGACAGACACACACGCGCGCGCGCGCGCGCGCGCGCCAAGTTAAAATCACTGCATTCTTAAGTGCACAGCACTCTGTGAAGAAAGATTCTAGAACATTTAGAGCTTAGCCAATAAGAAGTTCATGCTCTATCACATTGATTTCCAACAGAATTCACACAAATGTGCAGTGTTTAAGAAGAATTTGAACAAATCTCCCAGAAGCACCCTTACCGCCGTGACCTTGGATTTGACTCCTTGCCAGAAGTTTTTCACATCGTAGTTGTTCTTTATGGAGAGTGTATTCCACACCCGGATCATGCCATCCCCAACACCTATGGCCAGGGAGCCCACGTCCACAGGAGAAAAGGCCAGGCTGTAGGCAAAACCTCCAAGAGAAGGCAATGTCCAGCAACACTCCAGGGTGGTCATGTCCCAGCATTTTACCTAAGAAAAGTAAAGATTGGAAAAAGCAGAAAAATGGGGTTAGGAATTATTTTTCTTTGTTTGTTTGTTGGTTTTGACACAGGGTTTATCTGTGTAGCACTGGCTGCCCTTGAACTTGGGAGTCCACCTAACTCTGCCTCCAAAGTGCTGGGATCAAAGGTGTGCAATACCACTGCCCTGCTAGAATTAAGTTTTTTTTTTTTTTTTTTTTTTTTTGGTCTTTTTGAGACAGGGTTTCTCTATGTAGCCCTGGCTGTCCTGGAACTCCCTGTGTAGACCAGGCTGGCCTCAAACTCAGAAATCCACCTGTCTCTGCCTCCCAAGTGCTGGGATTAAAGGTGTGGGCCACCACCGCCCGGCGAATTAAGTATTTCAAATGGGATTTAATTTAATAATTCTTTTAAAGGGAATTGAAAGAAGCTTCTCTTATGAGGAAAGAAATCTGCACTGTTTCACAAAGCTCAAAGTAATCCGGGAGCACATGTACTTCCAGGAATGTTTAATGAATTCAGCATCCTGCTATCTAATCAGTGCTGGAGAAGGCAGGCTTGCCCCGGGTCAGAGCACAGCTAACTCACCTGTCACAAC
Organism: Montemys delectorum; assembly: GCA_019843815.1. NCBI lineage: Eukaryota > Metazoa > Chordata > Mammalia > Rodentia > Muridae > Montemys > Montemys delectorum. The sequence goes on from JADRCD010215542.1 coordinate 8,859, forward strand.
TCTGGAAGGATGCACATGGCCTCCACAAGGGATATCAAGAACTGCTGCCTGAGAAGCCATGGACTCCATACCCTGGGGGTGCAGGAGAAAACTGAAGCCCTCCCTATCTCAGGGGCTAGAGCCACAGCTCCGTGGGTAGAGCACTTGCTCACCATGCAGCATGACCTCACTCCCCAGTACCACATAAACCACATTTGGTGGCTCGCATCTGCAACCTCACCTTGTGGAAGGAAGGTGGAGGAGGCAAAATGGCCAAAAGTTCAAGACAAAGGGGAATTCAAAGCTAGACTAAGTTAGAGACCTGTCTCCAATTTGTCTCCAGCGGCCTTTGACAGCCCTGCTTCTAACGCCCTCCTCAGTGTACTTGCCAGCAGGGGCCTGAATGGAAGGCAGAACTGTGTATGAGGACAGACACCTTCTTGCCTGACTCTTGTGACACACCACTTCTCTGAACAAATCTAGAACAGTCCTTACATCTCTGTCCATGGACGTAGACAGTAGCAGCTGCTTGCCATCCTCAGTCTGCAAAGGACACAAGTTGAAGACAATTCTGGAGTGGTTGTGCCCTTCTGCTGAGCTGCTGAAGAGCATGTACTTCCGTCTCCACGACTGCGTGAGATCCCACAGCAGCAGCTCACCTCTGGAAGAACAGAGCACATCTCTTACCAGCTAGCCAGACTGCGGAATGTGCTAAATGCTCCCTTGGTAACTTAAAACTCCAAAAGATTAATAGGGTCAAGAGATTCTCTTCTTAGCACAGAGAGAGGCTCAGATAGGAAGCAGAATGCCATAGCGCTCTCACGTGGAGAACAGTCTGCCACAGGGAATAATACTCTTAGGACCTAACAGTGGGCCGATTGGTTTCTGACAGAATTTACAATCACCTTAAATTGTTGGTTGTTGTTAATTGTTGGGCTGGTCCTGCCTTGGGCCTGCAGCATGTCCCCTTCCTTGATGGCCACACTCTGTGCCCCAATAGAACTTTTTTTTTTTTTTTTTTTTTTTTTTTTTTTTTTTGCCAGGTGGTGGCAGCAGGTGGATCTCTGTGAATTGAGGCCAGCCTGGTCTACAGAGCAATTTCCAGGGATACAGAGAAACCTTGTCTTGAAAAACCAACTAACCACCACCACCACCACCACCACCACCACCACCACCACCACCACCACCACCACCACGACCACCACCACCAGAAAAATGTTTTTGAGCTAGACATGGAGATGTGAACTCAGTTACTGGGAAAGCCCAAGGCAGAAGGGTTATAAATTCAAGCATAGTTCTACTACAAAGTGAGAGCCCCCTCCCACAAATTAAACCACATGTGGTAGTGTACACCCTTGATGCCAGCATTTGGGAGGTAGATGCAGGTGGATTTCTGTGAGTTTGATACCATCCTGATTTATATAGTTCCAGAATAGACACAACTATGTAGTGATGTACTTTTCCAACAAACAAACATCAACAACAACAACAACAACAAATAAACAAAGGAGCTGGTGGTATGGCTTGGTGGGTAAAGCATTTGCCTCTAAATCTAAGTTGAGTCCTATCCCTGGAATCCACATGATAGAAAGAGAGAACCAACCCCTAAAGTTGTCCCCTCAACTTCACACACATACCATAGTATGCATGTGCAAACACATACAATAAACAAACAAGCAGGTGTCGCATGCCTTTAATCCCAGCACTTGGGAGGCAGAGGCCGGAGGATTTCTGAGTTCAAGGCCAGATTGGTCTACAGAGTGAGTTCCAGGACAGCCAGGGTTATACAGAGAAACACTTGTCTCAAAAGACCAAAAAAGAAAAGAAAGAAAGAAAAGAAAAAAAGCCGCAACAAACAAACAAACAAACAAACAAAAAAACCCCAAGCAAATAAGTCTTTGAAAAAAGATTTTTAAAAATGTTATTGGTGTTGTGTATGTCTCTCTATGTGAGGATGTCTGACCCTCTGGAACTGGAATTACCAACAGTTATGAACTTCCATGTGGTGGTGGGATTGAAACCTGGTCCTTTGGAAGAGCAGTCAGTGCTCTTAACTGCCAAGCCACCTCTCTAGGCCCATCTTTGAAAAAATTTTTAAAACAAAGCAAAGAAACTTCAACACAACACACACTACCTTTACTTTATCTACAGGAAAGGGAAGGCTGTGCCCCTCTGGAAGGGAGCAGAGGGAAGGGAAGGCTGTGCTCCCCTGGAAGGGAGCAGAGGGAAGGGCACTTGTCTGCATGTACCCTGAGACTTCAATGTTTGGGGCTACCTTTTAAAAAATGTTGTTTTGAGGGGCTGGAGAGACAGCTCTGGTTACAAACACTGGCTGGTCTTCTAGAGGACTAGTGTTGAGGTCTCAGTACCCACAGGGCAGCTCATAACCATCTATAACTCCAGTTCCAGGGAATTTGGCCCAGTCACAAAGACATACATGCAATGCAGGGAAAAAAACCAATGTACATAAAAATAAATTTAAAAAAATTTTTTGAGGTGGGAGTCTTAGGATGTATCTGAGGCTGGCCTGGAACTCACTATGTTACCCAGGCTAGCCTTAAGATACTCCTGCCTCAGCCTCTGGAGGACTGGTTATTTTAGGCATGAGCTACCATATCCATGAACTAACTTTTAAATACATTTCTTATCATATTTAACTTTAATTTATAAAAGTCAACCATAACTTGCAAAGTTCAAGATTTATCTTTTTTGAGGTAGAAGTAGTCAGGAAGGGATGTGGCTAACATTCTGGGCAATTTGTATGTGCTTTTCTGTATTGTCTTATTTAAAAACTTGTCCATGAAATTCTCAGTGCCTCTGGCAACCAGGACAGCTTGACACTGTGGTATACATATTTAGTCTCTGCTCTTTTCTGGCCATGTCTCCGCAGCAGTATCTTTTTGCATGTTAAACTGGTAGATGCAGTCTCTAGGTAGTTTCAAGATGTGGGCTAGTCACTCAGCAGACCCAGGCAGGACAGCAGTGTGACTTCTGGTCCCAGTTCCTTCTTAGGGAAAGGGGAGGGGTCAGGATAAGCCGGTCATTGATGGCCACAGACGTCATCAATCACGTCTGTGATGATGATCTCATTAAAACCTAAAGAGGGAAAAGAAAGGCCGTCTTTCTCCCCATGCTGCCCTGTGCATCTCAACTGTACCCTTGAATGTCCTTATTCATAGGTGAGGCTTATGAGTGGCTCATACCAGTGAACTGAGGATGAGGTTGTGGAAATCCTAGTTTACAGAGCAGCTCAAGTTAAACCACCCGGGTTCTCAACTAGCATGTGTAAGGGTGGTGGTGGTGGTGGGGGCATGGCATAGACTATAAAGATGCCCTGAGGAGTCATCCTTGTTAGTAAATATAGCACAGGCCGCATGAATTTTTCCCACTATCATTTCATTTGTCGCTCTAAGATGGCTGGGCGAAGTGAGGTGCTTGAGAGGCTGAGTCTTTCAAGAAAAGAAAGAAAGAAAGAAAGAAAGAAAGAAAGAAAGAAAGAAAGGAAGGAAGGAAGGAAAATGAATAACAACGATAACATAAATCTTGGTTATTTCTCTATCTTTGGAACATACAAGTCTAGAATTTCTGAATTTCAAGAGGAAAACAGTATTTATAGAAAGTATGACCTCAACACTTACCCAAAACAACTGGATACCAGCTGTGTTGGTTGGTTCTTGGGCCAATGAAGTGTCAACCAAAGACGTTCTTTAACTGTTAGGTCCACACCCCCACTTCTTCTCTTCAGGAAGGGCAATTTCAAAACCATTACACCTGAAGATCAGAGGAAAGTCAACTTGCTCTCAAGACAGTGAAATGGTAACGTTACCCTCCAAGCAACCCTCAATTCTATGGTTTACAAGTTGTTTGGCTAATTGATAGTAAAACCCTGGGGGCTGGAGTGATAAAATTGCTTGCCATGCAAGCATGCAAATCTTAGCTTAGGCCCCTAGTACCCTCTGAAAAAGCAACAGCAGCCTGGTGCAGTGGTGTATTCCTATCACGCCATTGGTGGGGTGGGGCACAGGCAGATTCCTGAAGCTGCTGACCAGTTGCTGGTCTAGCCTCATCACTGAGCAGCAGGTTCAGCTAAAACCTGTCTTACAAAACAAGGCTGAGAGAGAAAACAAACATGAAGAACCGAGGAAGACATGCAACATCACTTCTATATACATGAGCACACACAAGAAAGAACATATCAAGTGGTAGTGCACACCTTTAATCCCAGCACTTGGGAGGCAGAGGCAGGTGGATTTTTGAGTTCGAGGCCAGCCTGGTCTACAGAGTGAGTTCCAGGACAGCCAGGGCTACACAGAGAAACCTTAAAAGAAGTCTTGACTGTACAGAGTTACTGGGTATGTGATATGCAACTGCAAGGTTATTGGTTCCATTTGGTTAATGAAATGTGGGTCTGAGCTGGAGGGGGCTAGCTGGAGAGAATGGCTGGTATAAACACGATGAGGTAGACAGCCGTCCGGCCCCCACCAGAGTTGGTGAGATTTTTTTTTTTAAGATTTATTTATTATTATATATAAGTACACTGTATCTGTCTTCAGATGCACCAGAAGAGGGCACCAGATCTCATTATGGATGATTGTGAGCCACCATGTGGGATTTGAACTCAGGACCTTCAGAATAGCAGTCAGTGCTCTTAACTGCTGAGCCATCTCTCCAGCCCAGCAGGATCTTTGTAAATACCTCCCTCTACAGTCCAGCCTGTAAAGTGCTTGCCTTGCAAGCATCAGGATTTGAGTTTGATCTGCAAGACCCATATTCGAAACCAGGCATGGTAACATATGCTTGTCCAACTGCTAGGGAGGCGGAATAGGGCTCCCTGGCTAACTCTCCAGCTTAGCTGGCTTGTTGAGTTCCAAATCTTGTCTGTAAATGGTGCCTAAGTAATGGCACCAAAGGTTATTTGGCCTGCCGAGGCATGAACATGCACACATGCCAGTATCTTTGTGTGGGGACTGAGTTCCTAATTAGAACGAGAACCCAACCTGAGACTTTTCAACAACTGCAGGATAGTAGAAGTCTCCTAGTTAACTCCTTCTCCTAGTTCATTGGTTCTCAATAGTGTTGCAACCCTTTAAAACAGTTCCTCATGCTGTCCTGACCCCCAACCATAAAATTATTTTTGTTGCTACCTCATAACTGTTATTTTGCAGTTATAAATCATAATGTAAAGCCCTGTGAAAGGGTCACTTAACCCTCAAAGGGAAACCTTCACCAGTACTGACTGACCCAGTCATCGGTACTGGCCATTACAACCACAAGCACAGCTTTAGAAACACACATGCCAGCTGGGTATGGGGGAGCACACCTTTCATCCCAGCACTCAGGAAGCAGATACAGGCATACCTCTGAACTCAAGGTCAGCCTGATCTACAAAACAAGTTCCAGCACAGCCAAGACTTCACAGAGAAACCCTGTCTCAAACAAAATAAAACAACACATGCATGCCAGTGTCCAAGTGCAGAGATGTGTTTCAGGAGATTCCAAGTGGGGTACAGAAAGCACTATTTTTTGAGTACTCTCCAGTAGATCTGCTGTACAAGGAGAACTCAAGGCTACTATGGACAGCCATCACGTTCACACATTCTCAGACAGGTGTCTTGGGGGAGGGGAATGTTTAGCCTAATTTGAACAAACTTATGGGCCTAGCTAGATGGCTCTGGGCAAAGTACTTGCCATGTAAATATAATGACCTGAGTCTGATCCCCAGAACTCACATAAAGGTGATGTGTATCCTCACACACACAAATACCTACACAGAGAAACCCTATCTTGAAAAACCAAAAAAAAAAAAAAAAAAAAAAAAAAAAAAAAAAAGACAATGTAAACATAGCACGCTTGTTCAAGGGCTCAATTCGCATGCTGAGTCTGGATCACTGTTTTTCCATTACTTTTTATACTTTTTTTTTTTCTTTTTTGGCTTTTCGAGGCAGAGTTTCTCTATGCAGCCCTGGCTGTCCTGGAACTCACTCTGTAGACCAGGCTGGCCTCGAACTCAGAAATCCGCCTGACTCTGCCTCCCAAGCGCTGGGATTAAAGGCATGCGCCACCACTGCCCTGCGTTTTTCCATTCTCAAGGAAACGGAAAACACTCAAGGAAAGCTCATTATTCCTGTTCTTACAGTAAAGATCTTACTCTCAGGTGGCTCTTCGTGAGTCTGAGGCCAGCTTGGTCTACACAGCAAGATCTAGGACAGCCTTACTCCGCAGGGCAAGCAAGGCTCTTTCAGCAAAGCCTTCTACAAGGTACCAGAAAACAGACTCAAAGGCCAGATGTCCAGAACAGAGAGGTCTAAATAGGCTATAGGGGACAGCAACTTTCTAAGCAAGATTTTGGAGATGATATTCTTGGAATGAGATGAAACAAACAAGTAGATAATTCTACTGTAAGAGTACAGGATTTGCCACAGAAGAGACACTGTAACAAAACAGAAAACCTGGGAAGAGAGTCTCAGTGAGGAATTATCTAGATTAGTTTGGCCTCTGAGCTGATCTGTGGGTGATTGTCTCCACTGTCAACTGATACAAGAGGGCCCAGCCCACTATGAGATGTATCATTTGTTGCTTAGGCAGTCCCAGGCTATCCAAAAAAGCCAGCTGAGCATAAGCCAGGGAGTGAGCAGGCACATGTGACTCCCTCAGTGACACACTGTAACTTAGAACCTTTCCTCCCCTAAGGAGCCAGAGCACAGCCTGCAGACGGGCCTCTAAGAGTAGAGAAAGCTGAGTAGCAGGTGGGCACGCAGTCCCTCTCCTCTCTGCTCCTAACTGCAAAAGAGACAGACCGTTTAACTCTGACTACTCTGAACAATGGATTGTAGGGCAGTGGATGAAACGGCTCATCAGTTAGGAGGACTTGTTGTTCTTCTACAAGAGCTAGAAACAGCTTCTAGCACCCACATGGTGACCAAGAACAGCCTAACTACAGTTCCTTGAGAAGCCAGTGCCTTTTTCTGACGTCCATGAGCACACACACAGTACACAGACATGTCTATGCAAACACCCATCCACATAAAAGCAAATCAATCCTTAAAAAAAAAAAAGTAACAAAACAATGGACCAGAACCTGGAATTAAGCTGCAATCACTCTTAGTCCCTCCAAAGTGGTTTGTTGCATTACCTGAACAACAGAAAAGAAATCAGGATAAACTCTAGGCATCCACCTTACCCCGGCCTCGGGAACAGCTCCAGACTCGAATGGTCTGATCCTTGCTTCCTGTGGCTAAGTAGCAGCCTTTTGTGATGGGGGTTTCTCCTATAAGCTTCCCATTGGGAATGTCAGGTTCTTCTAGGAAAGAGATAGAGACTTTATTTTATTTTTTAAAGATTCAGATATATATATCTGAATGTTCTGTCTTCATGCACACCAGAAGAGGGAATCAGAACCCATAGCAGATGGCTGTGAGCCACCATGTTTTTGCTGGGAATTGAACTCAGGAATAGTAACTGCCTATTTTTAATTTACACCGAACATGCATTGGTGGTTAAATAGTAACTCCCCAAACTCAGCTCCTCCCCCTCCTCCCATCATCTTACCCGAGTTTTCCTCTTGGCTTATGGATAAGCAGTCTTCACCAGACAGAGGACACCAGGCTATGGAGTGGATTTCATCGTCGTGGCCTCGAAGCCTGTGAATAACTTCTCCCTTTTTACTGATGTCAATGATAACCACTATGCCATCTTTGTAGCTGAAAAATAAGTTTGAAACATTTCAGGGGCCAGCAGATTCACATTGCCAAATGTCTCACCTGTCTGAATTCTAACCAAGCACAACTTTCCCCTTCCTTTCTTTCTTTCTTTCTTTCTTTCTTTCTTTCTTTCTTTCTTTCTTTCTTTCTATTTATTTATTTTTGTTTGTTTTTGAGACAGGGTTTCTCTGTGTATCCCTGGCTGTCCTGGAACTCACTCTGTAGACCAGGCTGGCCTCAAACTCAGAAATCCGCCTGACTTTGCCTCCCAAGTGCTGGGATTAAAGGCAAGTGCCACCACTGCCCAGCCTTTTTCTTCCTTTCTATCTTTTTACATACCAGCTCAAATCCCACATATGCTTACCCCGAGCCTCTTGCTCTGAAGACTCCCTTTCCACCATGCCCTACCTCCTTTTACAGCTGTTTGGAGACCTCCAGGACAGACCCTAACTCAAAAGACAAGGCTTTCCTCCTCTTCTCTACCCATTCCTCCCAGTACCCACTAAGTTTACAGCTTGTCTGCTTTGCTGCTGCCCTGAAAGGGGAAAAGATTTTAGCGATAAAAACAGTTAACTAATAAAACTTTTTTTTGAGACAGCTTTATGCATCGTAGATTGGCCACAAACCTACTATGTACCAAGGATGATCATGAACTTCATTCACCTCCCAAGGGCTGAGATCACAGGCACGAGTCAACATATTTGCTTTATACAGTAGTTGGGACTGACCCCAGGTCTTTGTGTGTGCTACACAAGCACTCTGCCAGAGGAGCCACATCCTCAGCTACACATATGATACTGCTTTCCAACTACAAACTTGACAAGAATTGTTAAACTGTACCTAAGTGTCAATCTATGAATTCGGCAGAAACTGAGAGATTCTAATAGCCTTTTAAAAAGTAAATATCTTGAACACATTAAAAAGTGGGAGCTACTGGGAGCTAGAGAGATAGTTCAGCACTTAAGAACACCAGCTGTTCTTCTAGAGGGAACCAAAGTCCCAGTATTCACAAGATGAGGATCTGGTGCCCTCTTCAGGTCTCCTAGGGCACTGCAAACATATGGTATACAAAACACATATACAGGCAAAATAACCATACATGGTAAAAAGACAACCAACCAAAAAAAAAAACAACCAACCAAAAAAACCCCAATCCACCAACCAAAAAGCCTTAAAGTATTTTATACTTAGCTTAAGAAAAAATAAATAAGTAGTCACCAAAATAGCTTATATCTACTCTTACCAAATTTCTGCTTTGATTTCCTAATGGTAGTCAATGTTTCTGAGTTGTAATCTAGCATCCCTAGGTTTTCTTTATAAATGTTCCCAAGTAAGACACAAACTATTTTGTACATCTAAAGGCTTCATATATGGTATCATGAAGCTGTCTTTCTTTGTCCTATTTGTGAGGAACATGTTAGGATACACATACCCTAATTCAGGTACATGAAGCAGAGTCACTTGACACTACAGTTAATGCCACATCCAAGGATAGTCTAGGTCAGCCAAGAGTGAAAGAAGGCACATCTAACTTTTGAAGGGTGGCATGAAAAATTAGACAGAGAGAGAGAGAGAGAGAGAGAGAGAGAAGAAAACATAGTATCATACAAAGACGGGGAACAGAGAAAAGTCTGAATGTGGAGATCATGGGAACACATGACATCCAGGGCTGCAGTCTTCCTCTGAGGACTGAGGCTCACAGGGTAAGGGGATGAAAAGCAGGGCCATGAATTAAGCCAAACCATCAGCAGATAGCACACTACTCAGTACTCACCCAATGGCTACTAAATTTTCGTGATGAGGCGAACACGTCAGGCAGAATATGGTCCTGGGCTCTGTGAATATGTGCTGGCTGTCATTTCTGTTAAGCCAGTAACAGAAAACAACTCCTTTTTCATCCCCAGAGACTATTAAGTCCTTAACTGTCGGAGACCAATGCAGTGCTGATATTGTATGCTTCAAACAAAGCAAAGCCAGATGAGTGTCATTTGTCAATGTTGGGTTGTAAAGCAGCCTAATGCTATGCACATGACAGGTACCTAAGAAATATGCTATAACTACCTGTATAGCAACAGAGTAAGTCTAAAGTTAGAACTTTTTGTGTGGTTTTGAGACAGTCACACTTTGTAATTTTAGCCTGGAACTCAAGGCAATCCTCCTGCCTGTCTTCTGAGTACTAGAATTCTAGAATTGCAGCCATGTACCACCTGGGGACACTGACATGAACGTACACACACACACACACACACACACACACACACACTCTCTCTCTCTCTCTCCCCCACACACACACATATGTACACACACACACAAAATTTTTACTTGTGTGTGCAAACACAGGCCGTGTGTGTGCCTATGGAGGCCAGAAGAGGTCAATGAATTCCCTGGATCTGGAGTTGGTTATAAGCCAACCCACAAGGGTGATAGGAATCCAATTTGGGTCCTTTGGGACAGTAGGAGGCACTCTTAACGGATGAAGCATCTCTCCAGTGCCTAAATTTTCTATTTATTGTGCTGGGGGAACATGCGCCACAGCCAAGCATGTGGAAGTCAGAGGACACTGTGAAGCCAGTTCTCTCTTACTTTCATGTTCAGGGAGCTGGAGAGACCACTCAGTGGTTAAAAACACTTGCTGCTCTTGCAGAGCTTTGGTTCCCAGCACCCACATGGTGACCAACAATCACCAGTAACTTCAGTTTTCACGTTCTTCTCACCACCATAGACACCAGGCAACATACACATACATCATTCAATTAAAGAAAAAAAATAAAACAAAATATCAAAACTTAGGTCATCAGGCTTACAGGACAAACACCTGCACCTGGAAAGTCTTCTCATGAGCCCAGATGTTTATTTTATATGGACCTATTGGCTCTGTTAGACTTTGTAGGCCATGCTCTCTGTCGATGTTCCTCAATTCTGTTGTTATATCATGAAAGCAGCCACAGATAAGACTTAGTGACCGGGGGGCTGGAGAGATGGTTCAGAGGTTAAGAGCACTGACTGCTCTTCCAGAGGTCCTGAGTTCAGATTCTAGCAACCACATAGTGGCTCACAACCATCTGTAATGAGATCTGAGACACCTCTTCTGGGGTGTCTGAAGACAGTTACAGTGTACTTATTTATAATAAATAAATCTTAAAAAAAAAAAAAAAAAAAAAAAGAGTTAGTGACCAAGGGCTGGAGAACGACTCAGTAGTTAAAAGCATTGGCTACTCATCAAGAGGTCCCAGGTTCGATTCTCAGAGCTCTCATGGTAATTTTTAACTGTCTATAATGTGATCTGAATGCCCCCTTTTGGTGTGCAGACGTACATTGGAAAAACTGCCCATATCTATAAAAGACTGATTAGATTTAGCCATACTTTAATGCTACTTCCATAAATAGGCAGCTTAGTTAATTTGTGGTGTCTCTCTTAGTCTCTCTGTCTGTCTCTCTCTCCTGGAGACAGGATCTCTTGTAGACCAAGCTGGCCTTGAACTCCTAATCTTTCTGCCTCCATTTCCCAAGTGCTGTGATTATAGGTGTGCACCATTTATGCAGTTCTGGGGACTGAGCCCAGGGCTTTGAGTATGCTACCAAACACTCCACTGACTGAGTTTCATCCCCCTATCAGAAACTCTAAACAAAACATGCATCTAAAGAAAAAAAAAAAGTTTTGAAAGACTTTCCAACATATCTAAGTAATCAACACAAATTAGTAGCTTAGTAGCATTCCTCCACATGGATGAGCTCTATTAAAACATTCTGAGGACTCAGGATACACATTACCTGATGGAGTGTGTGTTCTGTCACTACAGCCTTGGTCTCTACATCCCAAATCTTCACAGTCCCATCATCTGAGCTGGTGGCACAGAGGTTGTATTGTCCAGGGTGATGAGAAAAAGTGAAACCAGATACTCTTTCAGTGTGTCCCACCAACTCTCCTACAACTGCAAGTAAAACCAGACTTGGTTAACTAAATCACTATCCAGACAATTAGACTGCATGTTGCTGGATGAACAACAAGCAGACAAACAGAAGGCACTCAACACACATGGAACGGGGACGTCCATAGACATGACAGGAAGGCTGGGAGCCAGTGATGTCTGTCCTTAGGGACTTCCTACAGGTTCATTTTCTTTGACTCTCAGTACTCTCATCTATAAAGCAATGTTCATGTCCTTTGTCGAGCCAGGTTTATAGGCTGTGGACCAGTCCTAGCTCACTGGTGAACGTGAACGCCATGTTTACTTAATTTTTGCCATAGGTCATAAGAAACACAATAAGTTGGCATTTCCTAACGCAAGGCAAAGAAAAAAAAATCAATCCTTGGTTTTTATTTGTTTCGTTTTCTTTTGAGTTACGATCTTGCTATGGAGCCATTCGTTGGCCTGGAACTCACTTTACGTAGCCTAGACTGGCTTTGAACACGCGGCAATCCTCCAGCCTCAGCCTCCTAAGTCGTTGGGACTCCAGACAAGTATCATCGCGTCTGGGGCAAATTCAGACTCACCCCACTCATCTTACAGAAACCAGCATTTCGTAATTGCCCAGAGGGAGCAGAGAACAGCCCCCACCCCAGGGGGCGTACTAGGGGCCGGCAGGGCCTGGGCGAAGTAGGAAGGCCAGGAGCGCCGTAAACGCCGGGTCTAGGCTGGGTCAGCCCTTCCAAGCGTGAGGAGCCACGTGCGCGCGCCGCCGGACCCGGCGACTTACAGACACCCCCCCACCCCCCAAGGGCGGCGGGAAGGACTGCGCCAGCCCGTGGGGGGCTCACCTCGAAACGGGGGCACCCCTGGGCTCGCGCCCGCGCCCGGGCCCACGCGGACGAGGAAGACAGAGGTCCGTGCCGCGAAGCCAAAGATGCCTCCGGGCGCCGCGTCGCTGCAGCGCGAGCAGTACCAGTTAGGGGACGGCGGTAGCGTCCGCGGCTCTGGTTTCATCTCCGCGGCCGTCCAGGCTCAGTCGAGGAGCTCCGGGAGGGTGGTTCGCAACCGTGGCGTGTAGCGGGGAGGGGGCGGGATCGAGTTAAACCCCGCCCCTGAAGGCGGGCGCTACGGAGTGCGCTGAGGCCCAAGCCGCGCCTCTCACTCCGGTACGCCGTCTGAATTCTAGGCCCTGAGGTTAAGCATTTTCCTTAATTAAGGATTTAGACCTGTGGAACCCGCCAACCAGCAACTGAAGCTTAACCCTCAAGGCAGTTCAGTATCCCAATTCAGTTTGTTTTTAATGCTACGTGGCGGCGCACTTTGCTAGTTTTGGGAGGTGTTTTAAAGACAGTTGCAAGATTATATTGAACTAAAATACTAAAAGAATGAATCTGAACTCTGGCTCAAGCATTGGGGAAGCTGAGGCAGGAGGATTGCCATGAGCTCCAGGCCAGGCAGCCTGGGCTATAGTGTGAGAGCCTGTCAAAAATAAAATGAATCAGGAATCAGAAAAGGCAGGAAACTGTAGTTGGGTGGGAATTCTGATTCTGGGCTCTGGGGTATCGAAAGATTAAAGAGCAGAGGTTTGACATTCCACCTCTTGCTTGATGGAGTGCCAAGGAATGTGAGGAGAACTAATTGGTGGCATGGAGGAAAAAAAAGAATTGGACTCTGCTTACAACTCAAACATGAGCAACTTGCTTAGATTCGACTGTACTTCTGCATTGCTGTTTGCCCTTCCTGAGGGTGGCATATGAAAACTTGCAATGGCTATCATTAATAGAGAGCCCTTCTCTGTGCCAGCATAGCCTAAGGGCACTAAATTCAGAGTCACCTGGCTTCACATTGATCACGAGTTTTGCCAGGAGCTTAGGTCCAATCTGTCCCAGGTGTGCCTCACTGGATTGCTGGACGAAATAAGGAGATTTAGTAAAATACAGGTATATATGGTGGTAAATGCACACAAACGCATTAGCTCATCTCAACCTTGAGGTTAGTAGAAACAGAGCATTGCACATCATGTTGGTCTTTATTATTTATTGTGTGTGTGTGTGTGTGCGCTCGCTCATATTTCACAATGTGTGTGGGGGGGTCAGAGGTCAAGGAGTTGGTTCTCTCTTTCCATGGTAGGGGGCCTAGAGACTAAATTCAGCTTGTCAGACTTGGTACAAAGGTTCTTAACCAGCTGAGCCATCTCGATGACATTCCACTCAGAATTTTTTTTTTTTTTTTTTTTTTTTGGTTTTGAGACAGGATCTTACTATACAGCTCTGACTAACCCAGAACTTGCTTTGTAGACCAGACTGCACTGAGTTCACAGAGGTCTGCTTGCTTCTGCCCCATCCTGAGTGCTAGGATTAAAGGTGTGGGCCACCATGCCAGGAAGTTTGGTTTTTGAGAGAGTTTTCTCCGTGATGTTCACAAATTTGTGTTTAAGTAGAGTGATCTTTCTTTCCTTCCTCTTTCTCTCTTCTTGTTTTCCCTCGAGATAGCGTCTCCCTGTGTAGTTCTGAATGGCGTGGAATTTGCTGCCCAGGGTGACCTCAACCTTGTGGAGCTCTTCCTGCCTCAGCCTCTCATAAACTGGGATTACAAGCATGTGGCGTTACCCCAGGCTTCTTTTCTTTTGAGACAGAGCCTGGTTTGTGTATCACGGCAATTCTTTAACACCAGTCTCCTGCATGTTGATGTCATAGTCATTTCTAACAAGAACCCTGAGGCTCTGTCAGGACACAGTTTGATGAACCAGCCTGCCTCCATCTTAGGCTTCAAAGCGATCTGATAGTAAAGGCAAACTAGGTTCATTCCTGCTTATGATTAAACCTCTGTTTCTCACTGATTGGGCTATGCCCCACCTGTAATCTTTTTTTGTTTGTTTGTTTGTTTTCTGTGTTTTCACCACTGCCCAGCCCCACCCTGTAATCTTAACTACACATGGTTCTATGGGTTCCTGTTAACCCTACTTTTGTTTCAAAAGGTTTTTATGACTACCTTCTTAGAACTACCTTGCAATCATAACTTTCTTTCAGGAGGTGGTTCTGACTAGCTTACTAGTCTGTTTCTGTTTATAGGACTAACTTATTAGTCTGCTCCCGTTTGGAAACACCCAACCCTGGAGCTATAAAAAAACTCCAGTCTTCCTCATGTCCAATGCAGCCTTCTCAAACGCTGCCTTGGGGGGAGGCAGCTCCTGTACGCAAATAAAAAAGCTTGCTTTAATTAATTTGGACATTATGATTTGAATCGGTGGTCTTTCTCGTATCTTTGGCCTCAAATATTTGGGACTGAAAGGCTGCCCTGCCCTTTTCAGGCAGTTATGAGGTGAGACTAAAATTTTTCGGATTTTCAGTCTTTATGAGGTCATTCACTCCAAAGGAAGACTGATCTGACCAGACTTTACACAAAGACGACGCATTCCCTGTCTCCATGACAACGCGCT
>JADRCD010215543.1:677-10846 GCA_019843815.1 Montemys delectorum
TTTTTTTTTTTTTTTTTTTTTTTTGGTTGGGAGACTTTTAATGACTGTTTCTGTTTCTTTAGGGGTTATGGAACTGTTTAGATGGTTTATTTGATCTTGATTTAACTTAGTATTTGGTATCTTCTCTAGAAAACTGCCCATTTCATCCAGATATTCCAGTTTTGTTGGGTATAACTTGTTTTAGTAGGATCTGATTTTTTTTTTTTAATTTCCTCAGTTTCTATTGTTACGTCTCCCTTTTCATTTTTGATTATATTAATTTGGATACTCTTCCTGTGTCTTCTGGTTATTCTAGTTAAGGGTTTATCTATCTTCTTGATTTTCTCAAAGAACTAGCTCCTGGTTTTGTAGATCCTTGGTACAGTTCTTTTTATTTCTACGTGGTTGGTTTCAGCTCTGAGTTTGATTATTTCTAACTATCTACTCCTCTTGGGTTTATTTGCTTCTTTCAGTTATAGATCTTTCAGATGTCAAGCTGTTAGTGAATGCTCTCTCCAGCTTCATTTTGGAGGCACTCAGAGCTATGAGTTTTCCTTTTAGCACTGCTTTCATTCTGTCTTATAGTTTGGGTATGTTCTGCCTTCATTTTCGTTGAATTCTAAAAAGTCTTTAACTTCTTTCTTTCTGCCTTGACCAAGTTATCTTAGCATAGATAGTTGTTCAGCTTCCTTGTATATGTGAATTTTCTCCTGTTTTAGTTGTTATTGAAGACCAGTCTTAATCCATGATGATCTGATAGAATGTATGGGATTATTTCAATCTTCTTTTATTAGTTGAGTGGTTTTTTTTGTGTGTGTGTGTGTGTGTGTGTGTGATCAATTATATGATTGATTTTGAAGAAGGTACCATGGGTTTCTCAGAAAAATGTATATTCTTTTGTTCTAGTGTGAACTGTTCTATATATATTTGTTAAAGCTATTTGGTTCTGAACTTCTGTTAGTTTCACTGTGTCTCTGTTTAGTTTCTCTTTTGATGATCTGTCTACTCCTGAGAGTGGGGTGTTGATGTTTCCCACTATTATTGTGCAAGGTGCAATGTGTACTCTGAGCTTTACTAAAGGTTCTTTTATGAATGTGGGTGCCCTTGTATTTGAAGCATAGATGTTCAGAATTGAGAGTTCATTTAGGTAGATTTTTTTTCTTTAATGAGTATGAAGTGTCCCTCCTTATCTTTTTTTAATAACGTTTGGTTGAAAGTCAATTTTATTTGATGTTAGATTGACTACTCTAGCTTGTTTCTTGGGACTATTTGCTTGGAAAAGTTTTTACAGCCTTTTACTCTGAAATAGTATCTGTCTTTGTCACTGAGGTGTGTTTTCTGTATGGAGCAAAATGCTAGGTCCTATCCCTATATTTAGTCTATTAGTTTATATGTTTTTATTGGGGAACTGGGTACGTTGATGTTATCAGATATTAATTAAAAGTCATTGTTGTTTCCTTTTATTTTTGGTTTTTAGAAATGGAATTATGTTTGTTTGGCTATTTCTTTGGGGTTTGTTGGAAGAAATTACTGTCTTGCTTTTTCTAGGGTGTAGTTTCCCTCCTTGTGTTGGAGTTTTTCATATATTATCCTTTGTAGGGATGGATTTGTGGAAAGATATTGTAAAATTTGGTTTTGTCATGGACCATCTTGGTTTCTTCATCTTTGGTAATTGAGAGTTTTGCTGGGTATAGTAGTCTGGTCTGGTGATTGTGTTCACTTAGAATCTGAATGGCATCTGCCCAGGATCTTCTGGCTTTTAGAGTCTCTGGTGTGTAGTCTGGTATAATTCTGATAGGTCTGCCTTTATATATTGCTTGCCCCTTTTCATTTATTTCTTTTAATATACTTTCTTTTTTGTGCATTTGCTCTTCTGATTATTATGTGAGAGGAGAAATTTATTTCCTGGTCCAGTCTATTTGGAGTTCTGTAAGCTTCCTGTATGTCATGGGCATCTCCTTCTTTAGGATAAGGAAATTTTCTTGGGGGGTAACTTGGAAACCAATACTAAGTACTGGCCTTAAGTTCAAACTTAGGTCAGGTTCTCTAACATGGTGTCTGAACTCAAAAGATTTGGCCTCTCAGTTTGAAAAGTCACAAAAGTCTATAAGCTCTGAAAGCTGTTCTTGAGTGTAAGAAAATATGTTAGAGAGCACATCAGTCAATGACCTCCTCCAATTTGGCCTGAGGCATTGCAGTATACACCACTTTATTGACCCTTGAGAAAATCAAATGTCTGAACTGAAGCATCTCAAATCAAAGAAAGAAGATTTTAAATTGTTTGTTTTTTTTTTTTTTTAAATCCACATTGATGGTGACTATTTTTGACCTTCATGAACAGCAAGACTCATTGGTGTTAGGACATTTCAACTTTCATTTCAGCTACATATTAAAACCTCAGACTCTCAACACTGAAATGTGTTTGGGAAATGTTGATGACAACCTGATGGTAAATACTTCAGAACCTCATTCTCAGGCCAAAAGAATTCTTCTTCATGTTCAAGAACACAAAATGGAATTTTTACCTTCTGACAAGGCTTTGCTGTGTCTCTTACCTACTGGCTCTCATGGAGTAATGAATATGGTCTTTCAGCTAGAGGAGTTTGAGAGAAGGTAACAATAGACCCTGATTCCAACCTTGGGAAACTAGGTAGTAAATATATGTCAGGAAATTACTGAAAATGGAGACAGTGGTGCCTCTAGTAAGAAAAAAAAAGTGAGCCTAATTGGAGAGAAGGTCAGTTCAGTGAGGCTGTAGGGTCAACAAAAGCAGCTAGAAATTCAAGATATCTGTACTAGTAATACAGAGTTGTGGCTGCTGTTGGGGTAGGACACAGTTGTTTTAAGCCACTATACTTAAGAAGCCGATAGGTGGAATGCTGACTCAGTCAAGAAGACATGTGCTTCCCATACAAACATGGGGACAAGTACTCAGATCCCTAACTCAAAAAACAACAAAACAAAACTAATCTTCATGCTGAGGAGGCACAGATAAGAAACTTCCTGGTTCTTTTAGGCCAACTAGGCTTATATAATCAAGAACTTCAGCTTAAATGAGAAACTCAAGAAATGCAGAGAATGGGACTGAAGAAATGACTCAACAGTTTAAAACACTGATAACTTTTCCAGAGGATCTGGGCTCCATTTCTGGCGCATATATGATGGGTTACACTTGTCTGTCACACCAATTATAGAAGATTAAAGGCCCTATTCTTGTCTCCATTGGTACCAGGCACAGATATACATTTAAGACAAAAACTCATACAAATAAAAAATACTAGTAATAAAATACTTTTAAAAAATCTGAGAGGAAAACAACTATCATTGACACTCTGTCCCCCAAATCCAGCCCACAGACCCACAACAACATATCAGAATCACACACACACACACACACACACACACACACACAAGAATGAAGAAGTGACAATCTTCTAAATCACAGTATGAAGAACATACTCATTTCTACATACCTACTAAGACAGAGAACATAATGCTAGCTCCTAACAAGGCTCTAAGATTGACTTAAGTCCTCTGTATTCTAGTATATCTACCAATTCAAAAGAGGTTTAAAATATGCTTGAATCTGGACGTACAGTACAGAAAAATTCAAAGAAAGTCTCATATGTTCCTTAATGATGGCCCAAACTGGACAACAGTAGAATATGAGTCACCACATTGTGTTAATGTGCTTTACTGAGAACTCTGCTCTTGGATCTAAGGATTCATTAGTTGCTTTCCTGTTTCTATGACATCATGCATGGCAGAAATAATGTAAGGGAAATGTAGTTTCTTTAGGCTCCTAGTTTCAGAGAGACCCAGTCTACCCTGGTGGTATGAGATTGTGATTCACAACAAGATGGAAGAAGAAATATGACTCCCCAAAATTTTGTTCTCTGGCACACACACACACAAGGCTACAAACATTACCAGGACCAACCACAACAGAAATGGAAAAAAAAGGAGATCAAGAGAGAGATAGACAGAAAAATTTTGAGGTTTCACTGATATTTACAATATTATGAACACTTTGATATTTACAGTATTATGAGTCAGGGATCACCATTCCCTGAAGGTCACATGCATTATGTGCTGTCATGGAAACCAGGATCAAAGGGATATGCACTCCAAAATATGGAAGCTATTTTACGAGGCATGATTGTACTGAGCCATTTTTGACTAAAGACAATACCACCATTTACTTTAGGCCAAACTCTTGGGTCAAGCCAATATTCACATCAAACAATAACTGTATGTATAAATACATTAAGAAACAGTCCAAGTTGCAAGAAACTTTGCCTAAGATGAACAATAAACAAGTACTTCATATTTTAATGATGTATAAACAGATAACCTTAGTTTGTTACATTGTTTCATAATTGAAATTTGAATTCAATTCTCTTTTTGAAAACTAACATATTTCTTATATTGCTTTGCTGTTTATTTATTAGTATATATTTAACATGAAGTTTTTCATTATATTGAGGGGGAAATAGTAGTTAAGAGTACATACTGTTCCTTTAGATGACCTGAATTTTATTCACAGCACTCATGTCAGATGGTTCTCAACTGCCTATACCTTGTATTTTAAAGAACCCAACAGCTTAGTCTGGCTTTCATTGGTTCCCAAAAACATATTACATACTTACACAGAGACATAACTAAATAAAAATAAATCATGAAAAATGAACCAAGTAAAGAGAAGCGGGAGGGAAGTATAGAAGGCTGCCAGTATAAATATGTATTATATTAAGAATGTTTTTTTTAAAAGTCTTTTAACTACAGCATGACATTTTTGCAATGATAATCTCAGTCAGGGGTCTCTACTCTACCTTTGATTATTCAGATAAAATATTCAAAATCTTTTTATTAATAATAAGACAAACAGCATTGGGGCTGGGGAGATATCTACTCTATATTAATTATATCTACTTCCCTGCCAATAACAAAAAGACATAACTTGCAGTATTTTGTCCAGACCACTTTTACTCTAACTGGCCAGCTCTCAAAGCCATGTTTTCAGGATTCCTACTTCATTCTGTCTTCTCTCTCCACTTCTTATTCTTCCTCCTATCCTACCTGATCTTCCTCAGACCAAAAGTCTGGGAATCAAAACCCTATCTACCTTTCTTCTGATCAGATAAAGACTGTTAGCATCTTTATTCAACCAATAGTTTTAAATTAAGAAGCAAGGTCACATAGCATTATTTTGTTACATGAGGGTATGATAATTGTCTAGCTTCTGAGATCAACCAGAGCTTGAGGAGCAGTATTTTGCATTGCAATACAAAACAGACTAAACTTCAAAATGAATATTTGTGGTAAAATAATAATATTTACTAGAGATAAAATAAATTGGTTTTATTCCAAAATGGAAAAGGAAATGTAAAGAGAAAACCAGAAATTTCACATATTTCACAGAAGGACCATGTTAAGTCAGATATTTTTTAAAAAATGAGAATTAAAAATTGCCTTTGCATGACTATAAGTTCCCAAACTTCCTGAGGTGGCAATTAAGTGTGCTGATAGAAAAATAAAGTCTACTACTTAAAACAATGAGGCTTTCTTAGAACATTTTGATAAAAGTCATAAGAACTGACTCAGACTTTATGCTTTATTAATATAATTACTTAATTCTTCTTGCTAATTTGTTAAACTTTAACTACTTGGGAAACTAAACCTTAACAATATTGTGATATATTAAAAAATCTTCTTGTTTTTGCCCAAGGTTTGTTTAAATGTTGCATAAATATTAAGCTAAAGCCCATTATTTGCTTTTTAAGACACTGTCCTAAGTGTTAAGCCACCAAAGCATGGAAGATAAAAGAGGTGAAAGAATAGTCAATATTTGGGCCTTTCCTCTCCATGATTAGCAAAGAGCAAAGAACAATAGCTCCTCGCTCACAAAGGTCAGACAGCTTCAAAGAGTTATCAAAGCTTTAACACTGTTCATGTGTCAGGAGAGTGATGTTTTGAATGGATAACCAATATAACCATTTTCCTTAAGAAAATCCAACTGAAGACAAGACCATCATAAAACCAAGCTGTTGCTAAGCACCTTCAGTTCCAACCGTAATTGTTGCAGTATATCATAATGAAGTAGCTCAGTTTAGCTCCTTGTGTAGTAACGTGCCTCATATATGCATCCCTTTATGGCTATGAAAATGGCGTAGCCAGGTAAGTGCTTATAGTGCAAGCACAAAGACCTGGGTTTTGATATTGAGCTCCCACAAAAAAAAAAAAAAAAAAAAAAATAGCCAGGGACCATACCACACACTTGGAAAACCAGCACTGGTAGAGGAAGGGACAGGTAGGTCCCTGAGACTCACTGGCCAGTCAGCCTTAGCCTGTTTGGTGTGCTCCAAGCATGGGAGAGAACAAGCTATGCATCAAAGAACAAGATGCATAGCTCTTGAAAATGACATCTGAGGTTGATCTCTGGTCATCACACATATATATATATATATATATATATATATATATATATATATATTTATATACATACATGCGCTTATGCACACACTTAAAAAAGCAGCACTTCGGAAGCCTCTGTATTTCTAAAGTGCCGCTTCTCTTTGTTAGCCACTATAGTTGTCATCACCAGCTTTCATGCTTCTGTCTACCCCCCATTCCCATACATCAACATTTTTGCAATGACAAAGTAATAGAAACATCAAATAGGGCAGTGTTTGGCAGGAGCTGGAATGTTAGCAAACTGACAGTTTAAAATACTGTGTGCTGATCAGGATCGCTCAGCCATATATTTTTTCAGTACTATAACATTTTATTTTTATATCATTTAGATGTTTATTTCTTAAAATGAAGTACTTAATTCTTACTCTCTTGTTAAGTATTCACAGAAATAAAAGCACAACCCAAGGACAGATAAATGGATAACAAAAAGAAATTACACAAAAATAAGGAATAAAGGAAGAGACTTAGTTTGATATTTAGTACAACACAAGGAGATACATGACATCAGGCAGCCACAGTCTGGGGAAGAGACCTCACAGAAAGAATAAAGAAAATAACTTAGAACATAGAGCAGAAGAAGAAAGTGAAAGGGTTTGGACATGCACATGTCTGGATGAACTCTTAGGAGAGAAGACAATGGCACATCTGCACCTAGATGGAGAGTCCACTTTTGGCTATGAATTGTCTGTTTGATTTTATCATCCTAAAAACATTTAGGAGGTGGGCTAAAACTGGAGAATAGATTCCACCCATTTCAACATCAAAATCTAGAATCAGTTCCAAAGTTGTTCAGCAAAAGAGGTCAATATCTGGGTTTAAGTATGGGTCTCCAACCTCACGTACAGCCTTTAGACAGGGGTAAACTATTCAGATTTCTAGCAACCATGCAAAAAGCCAGGCACAGGAGCAGATGCACTTTATCATTCTGTTAAGAAGGCAGAGACATGCAGATCCCGGGGGGCCTTGTTGACTGGTCCATCTGGCTGAATTGGTGAGTTCCAGGTTCAGGGAGAGACCTTGTCTCAACACTCTTACCATGGTCAAGAGGCGCTTGCAGAGAGGGACGGAGTGTGGCAGTTCCTGTGGAGGTCTAGTCAGCATCTGACCAATGCAGAAGCAGATGCTTAGAGCCAAAGATCAGGCTGAACTCAGGGAACCTGGAACAGTGGAGCTGGAGAGGGTGGGTGGGTGGGTGGGGGAGCACTCTCAAACAGGCAAAAGGGAAGGGGAGAGCAAGAGAAGATGTGGGATGGGGGTTTGGAGGAGGAGTAACTGGGAAGTGGAATATCATGGGTTGGGAGGTTGGTGGAGGGGGTAACTCGGAAGTGGTATATCATTTGAGATGTAAATGAATGGAATGAAATAATAATTAAAATAGAAATAATAATTAAGTAGACAATTATGAAGGAAGACGAACGACAATGACTTCTAGCTTCTACACACATACACACATGTATATTTACACCCCCTCACACCAGAAAAACATGTATATACACAAAAACAAATAAAGTTTATGTACTTTAAGATAATATTCTATGTATTCCATGGGAGAAAGGGCATAAGGTGGATATTGGACAACTCTTTTGTTGTTTGTTGTTTTTTTAAAAATATTTATATTGTTTTAAGTTGTATGAGAGTCTAAGAGGCAGAGACAGAGAGATACAAAGAGAGAGAGAGAGAGAGAGAGAGAGAGAGAGAGAGAGAGAGAGAGAGAGAGAGACCCAAATGCATGTGCCTTGGAGGCCAGAAGAGGATAGAGAATCCCTTGTAGCTGTTGTCCCAGGGAGTTGTGAGCCCTCTAGTGTGATAAGTGGGAATAAACTCTGGTCCTGTGCAAGAACAGCAAGTCCTCTTAACAACTGCCCCATCTTTCCATCACTCACTTCTCTTTTCTTCACCAAGCTTATTCTGAACCCTTATTTACGCACCTTGTTAACTGCCAGGGTTCTGTCTTTAGTATCCAGTTCTATCTATAGATGACAGAGAGCCTGGCTCTCAAGGCAGCACAGCTTTTACAGCTGTTCCACTCTCCTAACTTGAGACAAATAAAAGTCATCACTCAGCATCCAGGAAAGTGTGTTCCCAGCTCAACAGGACACCTAAATGAGAGCTCTTCAATGTGATTTTAACCTTTGGTTTAAACCAAATTTCAATTGGATATCTTATGTGTTTACATTTCAAATATTATCCTCTCTCCCAGTTTCCCCTCTGGAACCCCCCTTTCTCCTGCTTCTAGGAGGATGCTCCCCTTCTTACTCACCCACTCCCACCTCACTGCCCCGGCACCTGGAAAATGGAGCCTTCACAGGACCGAGGGCTTCGCTTCCTATTGATGCCAGGCAATGCCATTCTCTGCTTCATATGTGGCTGGAGCCATGCATCTTCCCACGTGTTCTCTTTCGTTGGTGGTTTTTGCAATCCCTTTACAGAGACAGCAGGAGACTAAGGATGCATACCGTCCCGTCTCAGTAATGGAAAAGCAGAGTGGCTGAAGCCACATGGGCTCCAGTCTTCCTGCACAATGATTACTTCGGGTCAGGCCCACACTAGTTGAAGTGCCTTACTTCCTGTTCCCAATCAAATGGGCATATCAGGCCTGTGCTGGAAAACAAGTTAGAACTTCTCAGACCTTGTAATTTCTACCCAGGGATCTTCCTTTCACAGGGTATCAAGCAAATTAGTTTGTCATTCAAATTAAAATTAGCTGCTAAAAATCCAACTTTGAGCTGTTATATTCCTTAAAGTATGAGCCTTTACTTCTGCACTGATCTTAAGTGAAGGCACCTTCTCTAGAACTCCATTGCCCAAGAGAGCACCTGGCGCACACCTGACTGCTAAAATTATAAATTGAGTCCACCAGTCAGTCAATGAGTAAAGTAAAGCAGCTGCCCTCTTTGTATAGAGAGGGCATGCATATTTCTTTTTCTTTCTGTCTGTCTCTGTCTGTCTATCTGTCTTTCTGTCTATCTTACTGTCTCTGGCTCTCTCTCTCTCTCTCTCCTGTCTCTCTTTCTCTCTCCCAACTCCCTCTCTCTTTTTCTGGGGTGTGTGTGTGTGTGTGTGTGTGTGTGTGTGTGTGTGTGTGTGTGTGTTCACATATGCATACAATTGAGAAGGGCAGAGTGCAACGTCAGGTATCATTCCTCAACAGCCATGCACACCTTGTTTTTCAGATAGGTTTTCTCATTGGCCTACAGCATACAAAGTATGTTAGGTTGACTGGCCAGTGAGCCTAAGGGATCCACCCATCTCTGCCTCCCCAGGGCTGGGAATACAAGAACATGCTACCATAGCAGTGTGAGGGTTTTTGTTGCTGTTGTTTTGCTTTGGGAGATGTTTTGCTTTGTTCAACATAGGTTCTAGAGAACATACTCAAGTTCTTGGCTCGTATGGCAACTAAGTTCTTGTCTCAGCCCATCACTCATATATTTAGAAAACTTTCTATCAAAATAGTGGATATGTTAGGTAAACGCGTAGGAAATAATACATAAGAAATAATGATAAAAATTAGCTCCTCACATAGGATAAGTTGAAATAGGAACATTCTTTACCCAAAACAGTGGGGTTATTCAAACTTTCTTTTGTCTAAGTTGACCAACCAAAATTAGGAGAGGGGTATGTGCCCATGCTGCAAAAACCACTTGGAATACCTAGCAGTCTAAGTGAAATATATTCAGCTTTGCAGTTTTGAGAACCCTCGTCCCTCGTTGCTCTGC
>JADRCD010215544.1:0-17555 GCA_019843815.1 Montemys delectorum
TTGAAGTCTAGGAAACTTACTAATACACACATCCTCAAAAAGGAATGAGTCTTTCTCCTTCAGCAACTAACACCTAATAACCCCGTTGTAGAAGGTAGAGGTTAGAGATTACTCACTCCATCTGTCTCAGAATTTTAACTGACTTGATCTTGTGCAGGTCTTGTGTACTTTTCTACTACTATAGGTTCACAAGTGTAATATTCAGCTCAGGCCCAGGAAATAGAATTGTGCCACATTGATCACCATGCTCTGGCTCCTACATCCTTTCTATCATTCTTCTGCGGTGTTCTATGAGCCTCTTCAGGAAAGGGAGGGTGTTGTTAAAGATTTTCCACTTAGGACTAAGTCTTCACAGTCCCTTATTCTCAGTGTGAGAAATAGTTGTGAATTTCTGCATTGACTTCTGAGTAAAGAAGCTTCCCCTACCAGAGTCGAGAGCAGCTCGAATACATTGGTATAGACAGGAGTTTTAGAATGCAATTTTAACAACATGACCATTTAGCAAAGTAACAACAACAGGTTCATTCCTAGGCCCTATAGCTTTGCCCGTTGGCATCTGCTTTGGACCAGAATTATGGTACTAAACCTTTTTGTGGGACAGGCCTTAATTTAAATCAAGAAGCAGTTAGCTACATCAAGCAGTAGTACAATTATTGTACCAGTAGACACATTTTTCCTGGAATGGTTCAGTGCTGGATAGAACAATTGGTATGCCATCCGCCAGAGCTTTT
Source organism: Montemys delectorum (assembly GCA_019843815.1). NCBI lineage: Eukaryota > Metazoa > Chordata > Mammalia > Rodentia > Muridae > Montemys > Montemys delectorum. The sequence goes on from JADRCD010215544.1 coordinate 732, forward strand.
GTAGCACTATTGGTTATGATGAAAGTTGCTAAATAGTGTAAGAGTAATTGTTCTGCAGGTCAAATGTATGTTTCTTTAAGCAGTTTAGTGTGTAGATATTGTTGATGGGTGACCATGAGCCATGGAAATAGACAAGGTGATAATTTTTAAATAGTATCTCATAGGTGACACACTGACTTTGAACTTCTTATATATCTGAGAAAGACTTTGAATTTCTAGTTCTCATGGCTCCACATATTATGGAATTCCATCTCAAATTTTTTGTAGATTAAAAATTATGTTCTTTGTCTCTCTCTTCCTCAGGATTCCTCAAGCTCAGTTTAATGTTTGGCTGTGGGTTTCTGCATCTGTTTCAATCAGTTGCTGAGCAAATCTTCTCTGATGACTAGAAGGCTGCTGTTTGCCAGCACCACAGAATAACATTAGCAGTGCCCTAAGCAAGCTCCATCTCATGGCATAGGTCTCAAGTCATGATATGGGTCTCAAACTAGACTAGTCATTAGTTGGCCATTCCCTCAGTTTCTGCTCCAACTTTACTCCATTGTAAGAGCTAGAGGGCTCAAGGATACCACAAGAAAACCCAACAAATCAACTAATTTGTGTCCACAGGAACTCAGAGAGATTGTCAATCAGTATGCCTGCATGGAACCCACCTAGGCCCTTCCTACATATGCTACAGTTGTGTAGCTTGGTCTGCTTGTGGGATTCCTAACAATGGGAATAGGGTCTGTCTCTGATTCTGTTGTTTACCTTTAGAATCCTTTCCTCTCATTGGGAGGCCTCATGTAGCCCCAGTAGGAGAAGCACCACCTAGCACTTCTGCAACTTGATGTGCCAGGGCTGGTTGAAATCCATAGGAGGCCTCTCTTTTGAAGAGAAAAGGAAGAGGAGTAGATGAGGAGGGAGAGGAGCAATAGGAAGAAGGACTGGATGAGAGGAAGGAGAGAAAACTGTAGTCAGGATATAAAATAGGGTAATTAATTAATTAATAACAAATTTTCATTTTTAACCATATCCTATATTTTATATTTATACAAGATTATATAGAAACTTTCTCCCAAGATAGCCATTTTAATAAAAAATTCTGACACCTCAGAACACACAGAAACTTTTCTATTTAGTCTAATGGGAACATTTTTCTTTTACTCAAATATCTGGTTGTCAATTATTTCCACCATAAGAAAAGGAGAAATGAAATTATTTTTTCATTTAAATTCACTTCAAGAAATATCTGTCACATACCAGCCATTTGCCAAGAAACTAGAGAAGACAGAATAACCAGTTCTCATCCCACCACAATGAAGAGATTAATAGAAAAATATGGTAGTCTGAAACAGTAGTATTTGAGCTCATGATGATTTTTAGAGCACTTAATTGAGATGCTAGTTGAGTTTCCTGGCCCTTAACACAATACTTGATAGAGGCCAAAGATGTCCTTTCAATATGACTGTCTATACTCAGAATAATGACTTTAATAAATCAAAGAGTATTCATAGGAAATAAAAAACTTATCATACACCACCAGAAAACATGAGTTTATTGAGTATTTATAATAGTTATTTAAGCTTTATGAGAAGTCTTTTTCTTAAGGCATGTATTAGAGATACAAAATAAGAAAATAAAGTATTAATAATAAAATAATAGTTAATAATAATTGTAATAAATGCACACAGGTAGTTGAGAAAAGATGATCATAAAATCCAAGCCACTCTATACTATACTAGGTAATAGTATAATATACTAATACTACTACTAATAATAATAGTAATAATAATAGTAATAGTTAATCCTGGGAAGAAAAGCAACAGGAAAGTATAGATGATATTATGGAAATACTAAGTTAATCTGTTTATACCCTGCTTGGTTTGCTGTGATGATATGAGAGGAACCAACATTAACAAGATATATTGGCTATTTTTTTTATATGTGCCAAATCTTTATTTTCTCCCATGACACTACACCTAGAGACTCAAACTCCTTTCCTGTTGCCTGTCATTTGTCTAAGACTTTCCTATTCTTTAACTGAAGTTTCTATGTAAGCTGAGATTCAAGGTTTAAGCCTTGTAAACTACTCTATGTATAAAATATCCACCTTAAATAATATGTTTTTGGTTACTACACTAGAGACTCAAAGCCCTTTCCCATTGCCTGCCATTCGTCAAAAAGTTTTCTATTCTTCACTGAAGATTTTATATAAGTTGAAATTCAAACTTGAAGCTTTGTGAGCTACTCCATGTATAAAGTATCCACTTTAATATACATATTTTTGTCTTTTACTTGCCAATCAGAATTTTAAGAATGTCACTAAGACCCTATGGGATTTCTTTTCCCCTATATACAGATACTCCAAAACTCTAGAACATTCCAGCTTTTGTTCCTATTGAGGTATTGGATTTTCATATTTAAAATATTTATATTAATTATACAAAATCATGATAGTGGAATGCCATGAAGCAGTTCTTTTACATCTTTTTTTGTTTTGTTTTGTTTTTTGTTTTGTTTTTTTGAGACAGGGTTTCTCTGTGTAGTCCTGGCTGTCCTGGAACTCACTCTGTAGACCAGGATGGCCTCGAACTCAGAAATCCGCCTGTCTCTGCCTCCGAAGTGCTGGGATTAAAGGTGTGCGCCACCACCGCCCAGCCTTTTACATCTTTTAATTATTTATTAGTTTTATTCTTGTAGGTGTGTATGTGTGTGTGATGTGTGTGTGTGTGTGTGTGTGTGTGTGTGTGTGTGTGTGTGTATGCTGTACATGTTTGAGTACAGGTGTACATATGCCTTAGCATATATGTGGTGGTCAGAGGACAAATTCTAAATGTTATTTTTCCTTCCAAAATGTTCTGAAGGCCAGAGCTTTCTCATGTTTCTGCTCCACTGAGTACCTCAAACCAGTCAGCCTTAAAATTTCAATGTAATCCTCCTATCTCATCTCCCATCTCAATATAAATTGTTGGGATTACAAATCCACCACTATTTTACATCCAGCATTTTACATGAATTCCAAGGATCAAACGTAGGTTGTTGTACCGGCTATTGTGTCAACTCAGCAAAAGCTGGGGGTATCACAGAGAAAGGAATCTCAGTTAAGGAAATGCCTTCATGAGATTCAGCTGTAAAGCATTTTCTCAATTACTGATCAAGGGGAGAGGGCCTAGCCCATTGTGGGTGGTGCCATTCCGGGGCTGGGAGTCCTGGGTTCTATAAGAAAGCAAGCTAGCCGGGTATTGGTGGTGCACGCCTTTAACCCCAGCACTTGGGAGGCAGAGGCAGGCAGATTTCTGAGTTTGAGGCCAACCTGGTATACAGAGTGAGTTCAGGACAGCCAGAGCTATACAGAGAAGAAGCCCTGTCTCAAAAAACCAAAAACATAATTAATTAATTAATTAATTAATTAATTAATTACAGCAAGCTGAGCAAGCCAGGGAAAGCAATCCAGTGAGCAGCACCCCTCCATGGCCTCTGCATTAGCTCCTGCCTCCAAGTTCCTGCCCGTGTGAGTTCCAGTCTTGACTTCCTTTGGCGATGAACAGCAATGTGGAAGTAAGCTGAATAAACCCTTTCCTCCCCAATTTGCTTTGTGGTCATGATGTTTTGTGAAGGAATAGAAACCCTGACTAAGACAGTTATTATTCTTGTGCAGCAATTAATTTTATCCACTGAGCTATATCTGACCTGTGAAGCATTTCTTATAGGAAACAGAACAATGAATTGGTATGTTAGAATAATGTTCATAGATATGTATACAACGATAAACAAAAGTAAAGTAAAACTCCTATTAAAAATCAAGCAAAGAAAAGATAAAGACAGGTTACGGTTTCCCTGGGCCATAGCAGTTACATAGTTTTTTTAGGGGGGATGACCACTTTCTATCAGACAACCTGGTGGTATAATCTTCAGTAGAAAAGATGATCTCCCACTTTTGTCATTCCTTACTTGCCTGTAGCTCCTCACACAGGGATGAGCCCTCCTAGGCTTCACCCCAATATCCACATTAGCCTGTCCATTGTTCCTTTTCAATTCACTTTAAGCAGTCATATCAAAGATATTTTTTGAAAGAAATTTTAATATTTAAGTCCTGTTCCTGGGAAACTTACAACAACAACAACAAAATCCCACGATATCAGAGCAAAGGAAAGGAACCAACAAGAAGTTGGTAGCATCAAGAAAAAAAATATTGAGAAATAATAAACAAATTCATGTAGATTGACTTCACAATTTCTCATCTGATTCAGTTCTACACTCTCAAAATTAATGTGGAGGCCACATATTTCATGAGGAATAAGATCCAACTCCCAGGGACACTGTGTCTCTAAGATCAGAAACACTAAGAGGAGAGACAGGCAATGCTTTAAAAGAATCTTCATAATTTAGGTCCTAACATTAATGAGTGTTTCCCAGCGAATTAAACTGTGAGTTTCAGCCCTGTCTTAGTGTTCTCAAGACCAGGTTTTTGTGCAACCAGCAAGCAAGGCAACAGCAGAAATCACTGTAGAGCCAGGCTTACTTCAAGGAAATAGACTACAACAATTGCTGCCTACCTTTCTCTTGACAGATAGAAAGTTAGAAAATATTTCAGTAGAATTCCAACCTTGTCTCTTAGAGTGTCTGTTTAGACAAAATGGATGCTTTTTTTCTGTTAAAATAAAAATGAAAATTAAGGGAATGAAAGGACAAACAATGCAAGATCTGAAAACTGGCAGGTCTGCCTATGTTGGTTCAGTAGTAAAGGAAAAGATGGGTACATTGAATGGTACAAGAGAGACATTTTAAGGACATTTCAAGTTACTCCAAAGAGTGTGGTGTTAAGGCAGAGTGGCTCGGTGTCAAAACTATCAGGTCCTAGAAGCTAATAACAGTGTCCCAAAAGCTTTCCAAACCTAAGCAAATTCATTCACTTAACCCCTCTATCTTCAATCCAAAATCTAAGCAGATGATCTAATCCAAAATCTAATCTGACTGACTGGGCATCTCCTGGACATAATGCAAGAAAAATGCTATTCACTTTTTTGTTTTGTTTTATAACAACAGAGAAAAGAAGAAGGAAGGAAAGGCATAGTTTCTGGGCATGGGTATTCACAGGATCAGGGATAATGTGCAGATAACGTGCTGAGTCAGTTGCTGTCAACTTGTATTAGAAATCTACAGAGGGATCCCTGACTTTCTAGTGACTCCATTTCTCAAACCTGACTGAAACTTTAAATAATGCCAAGTTGCATCACATCCTGCATCTTCTATCTCAATTCTTATGTACTGTGGATGTGACTTTCATAGTGCTACCCACAAGTGGGAATTTATTATCCTTCACCCCAATCTCTAGAACAAATTATTTTCTGCAGTAGACCTCAACAATATAAGCATATTTTTCCTTCCTTTCATTTTCAGAAAATGTTCTTCCTTTTCTTTCAAAGGAAGCTCTTCCCAAATGGTCAGTGTTCAACAAACATTACAGCTCAACTACAAGCTGCATAGGTCTAGACAACTAAAGCCAGCCCAATAGTAGATAGAGGTATGTATAACTGCTTAGAATACAGTTGGCATTAGTGATGTCATATTGAAGGCTAAACCTTCATTTGCTGAATACTTTCTCAGAGACAGAATGCAATCAGTGACTGGGGATATATTACAATCAGAACATGCACACTTTCTGAAGGTGCTTTAGTTCCAGTGGTAGAGAGAGTCCTATGATAAAAACATGAGCTAAGATGCTTTCAGATAAGTTATGTGCAGAAGAAAAAAAAAAGCAAAATACTCATCGAGACATTGGCAATGGTGGCTCAGGCACGTAATCACAGCAAGTGAGAAGTAGGAGGCATATGATCATCACAAAACCAAAGTCAGCTTGGACTAGAGAGTGAGACAACAACAATAACAATAAGGATAGTTTCTAGAAAACTGGAGAGTTCTAGTTGCCAATAAAGACTCTGTCCTTCACTAAATCTTAGGCTCCTCAGTGGGTGGCTGTTCATGATTATGCTTCTACCTGAGCTGTGCTTGTGTGGTAGCTGCCCACTGAAGTGGAAACTTCTAGTTTCTTTGGAATATCAGTTATGTCAAATGATATTTTTGTTGGAGCAGACAGGTGAAAGAATGTTTTGCTAAAGCAGGCACATGAAAGAATGTTTCCCTGAAGCAGATATAGGTGAAAGGATGTTTTGCTATAACAGAAACATGAAAGGATGTGTGATATTTAGGAAGAATATAAATATTAACCCACAGACAGTAGGAATATTGGTTTGCCTTGCTCTGCCTACGTAGTCCTACATTGCACTGCCAGGTTTTGCTTTGCTTGTGGTGACTTCATAGAAAGGAACGTGCCAGAGAATTTCTCCTATGGTTCCTGCAGCTTCTTGGCACATCTGTGGACTTGAGTAGGTTGCCAAGCCTTGCAACTTCTTTTGTATTCATCAGTCCTTGTTGATTTATGTGTGGTGTCTGGCAAGTGCACTGGACTGCAGCTGCTGGTTCATGTTTGGTGTTTGCTGGTGTACTGGACTCAGGACAATGAATGTTGGAATCACCCAAAGAACTATTCGTAAACAGGTCCTCTTTCCCTGTACCCTAATAACTGATCACATTTTATATTGGATAGAATTCTGCATCCCCACACACTATATATGATCATCCTAGCATGCTCTTAGTAGAAAAAAAATCCATTAAGAAGGTTTAGCAAGAATTCCCACTGCTTTTGATGACCTCTGAATAAAGTTCCTCTAATGGCCACTTCAAGCTGCTTACTGATAATAACTCAACTGTCTTTGGTAGCTATGGAATAAAACCTATTCCCCTACCCCAATTATAATCTTGATACCTATCATAGGACTCAGGAGTAAAACTGTTTTGGAAAAGTATCTGAAAATTTTTTAACACTCCTTTAATATCCACTGGGACAAATATTAGTAACATAAGCCTGAACTATTTTTGTTTATCACATTAAGACAGGCTTAGACAACTTGATATGATTACAGCCATTATAAGACCTTACTTTCATGGTTGCCCAAGTGTGACCCTGTTTTTATCTCCAGATTCTCAGAAATTGTAACTAGGCAGAGCCATGTGCCTTATTTACATAAAGCAATATGAAAAAGAAAACCTGGTATGTGCCAGTTAAGATGATGTCAGTTTTGTCCTAACCTAACCCATAAATATAGCCTTCTCGCCTCTGACCTTAACTGTAGGAATGCAGCACGATTTAGGGGTTCCCAGGGTCATATTTCTGTGAGAAAGTCCTACACAGAACTACACACTATGCAATCTTATGCCTGTTTTGTTGTCTTCGAATTAGGAGCACATATATCCAGTCCTTCAAGTATTTACCAAAACTGTTTCAACAGAATCTGGTTGTCTTAAGAGATAGAATTAATGTCTATTACAGTGAGATGTCAGAGTTTGGTTTAAGATATAGCTTCCAATTGGATGGGTGGCCAGGATAATTAATGTTAGGAATAATCATTTAGGGTTGCATAAACATACAGTGGAAGTCTTAGGATAAACTGTCTGTTAGTATTTTCCATTACAGGGTTGATATGTATACAAATGGTATGGATCAATGGTAGAGTCTTTGTGAAACATATATGGGCTTTTACAAAGAAAATAAAGATTTGAACTGAGAGAGAGAGAGAAAGAGAAAGAGTGTAAGAGATCAAAATGGAGTTGTAGCATGCTAAATATTCTTATAATAAACTTTTCAGAGTAAAATTGTCTACCATTGTTAATTCACGTCCATCATGTGGTGATTATGGTACAACAAGATAATGCACACTCAGAATCAGTAGATCTTTTCTGAAAGTATCAAACAGAAAATGTTTTGAAGATTACAGGAAAATTCTCATATAGTCTTTCTATTTTGCTGTTGTTTTTATTAACAGTTTAAAATTTAAAAATTGCTTATGAGTCATAAATACACATGCTAAGTTTTATTAAATTGTCAATCTATGATACAAATGGTATATTCTGTGAAAGCAGATGGTTCTGTCCTATCCTTCAAGAGAAATAATTTAATTGAGATCCTAAGGAAAGGCACCAGGCTAGGTGCATTTAGGGCTAACCAGACTCTCACTCTCACAATTAGAAGTCCCACACACATTGGAGTTAATAGTGACCAGCATGCAATACCTTGACATTCTGAATATTTCAAAGCTAAAGAAACCTGCCAACCCCTCAAAATAGATTGCACTGTCTCTCTCCTCTCTCTGTTTCTCTGTTTCTCTCCTCTCTGTCTCTCTCTTGCTTACTCTCTCTCTCCCTCACTCCCCTTTCTCTTTCTCTTGTTTTCATCTCTCTTATAAAGCAGATAACAAAAAATGAAAGGACTCTTGTCCCTTCATCAGCTAAAGCAGACTTTACAAGCCTGATAACTTCCCATAAAATAATCATTAGATCCCCAATCAAAATAATATCCCCTTTCTACCCATCAGGAAGAAACATGACTTAGAAGACAAAGACTCAGACAAGAATGTGAATAAAGAGTTCCAAGCCGTCCCCCACTCTCCTGTGCACACACTAAAATTACTATTCTATTTCCTACTATAAAATAATAATTCCTGTTTTTTTTTCAGTTATGTTTTTTACAACTGTTCTTTAGTTCATCATCTCTAGAAGAAAATAGACATGGAATTTCCAGGTAATATGGATCTTCTTTTAATTATAAATATTCACATTCTCTGAATAGCTCATAATATATTAAATATTTTTGTCAGCTTTGTGTGAGCACATCCTCTTAAACCCCTGCTCCAATCCTCAGCAGAGGTTGAGGAAACCTTCTATCTCTGCATATCATAATCTAAGGAAACAAGCTGAGGTTCTGGGATTCTTTAATGATTGGTGACTTGATTAAGTGGGAAGAAATGAATCATCTGGTCTTGACTTTAAGGGTCCAATTTAAGTAATTAATTACACAAAAATAAACTGAGCCAACTTATACTCCAAGTGGTAAGCAAGATCACAGAGAGTATACCTGTAAAGCTAGAGCTAGAGGTCTGGAGAAAGATGTGATTCTTAGGTAAAATGTCTACCTTCTCCTTCCCTGTACCCTTCCACATGCTAAACTTTGATTTATATGAATGGAGAAATAATAGCGATCTATTGAATATTTATAAACCTTGAAAGGTTAATCACAGAAGTTTCTGCATGTGCCTTTTTCAGAACCATTGAGCTAATTATAAAAGAGCCTTGGAGGGTTATGTGGAGGCTAAGACAGAGTCTTTTGATTGCATTGGAGATAAAACCTCGTAAATATGTATATGGCAAAAGGGGGGTGGTACCAGTTAAGGCCTGGCAAACCTAGATATAAATTCTTTAATAATAAAATCTTTTACTTTTCTTCTAAAAAAGTTTCCAGTATCTATTAAAGACAGTTTGGAATGAGGTTTCTAAGGGGAAGCTAATGAAGAAGAACTCAACTTGTCTGGTCCAGTACCTTTTGTCCTCACAAGTTTCTGAGAAACATGGGACCTGCACTGATGACCACCATCTTACACTTAATGAAAAATGTCATTAACTCACCCCTTTGCCATCCAATCAACAAGCAAACTCTTCCTGTCACCTTTCTGTAAATCCTCCCAGTATCAATGTATGGAAAAGCAAAATTTGAGTGCCATAGCTCTGGGTTCTCTGTTCACTGAGCATGGAACCCTGCCTTGTTCCATACCAGCACAGAGAGAACAAAAGGTGTCATAGCATAAATTCAATCACATAGAAGGCTCAGCATCATATTGTAGATACAAGAAATATTCATTGACCATTTTTACAATTAAGACATTAAAAACATAAGTAAATAGGAAGGAACTTCAGAGATTCTATATTAGAAATTACTATAAGTAATATTGATATAGATTCCATGTTCCACCAGCATAATTTTTTACCCAGTAATGCTTCCGGTTTGTCATACCCTTTCTCATTGGGTCATTTCATAACTTGTTATATAATCCTTCACTAGATGGAAAATTATTTCATTATTTCAGGGGTTGTGTTAGTGTTGACACAATGCAACAACTCTGCTTTATAGGAAAATTTTAAAAACTAGATTTTTATGGCATGATTATGAGTAAACTTAGCCTAGGAACACAGTGATGAGTGATTTGCATGAACTTTGAAAGCCAGTGGACAAAAAACGTCATAAATTGATACATTCAGCAAGCACGTAATTGAGGACAGTATGTAAGTGAACCTCAGCAACTGGACATTTACAAGGTGAGTGGTAGAAGCCAGTTGTTTGCTCAGCTTATAACATATTCCAAGGGGTTTACCTACTAGGGAAGGGCTGGTCACATGCAAAGGTAACACATAAAGAGCTATTCGCTTTTTCCAGATGGCTTTTGATAGCCTAAGATAACTTTGGCTCTAGGCACATAGAATTCAATTTCTCTACCACCATGAGATTCTTCTGACCTGAGGTTAGAGTTTACAGCATCTTTAATACAGAGAAAACTTCTTCATAGAACTTCAGTTTTAGAGTAGATTTAGACATTTACTTTATAAAGGCTGATAAAACAAAACAAATGGGAATGTGGCTTTGCTGATCTTTTTTTTTTTTGCTGTCCTACTTTAGATATATAATTTCAAGGTGGTCTGAAAAATATAATTCCAAGAGAGTAAGTTGCTTTCAGTTATGCCGTCTATTTCAAGCTGTGTTAAACTTTATTCCATGGCTAACTACTTGCTACATGAAAGTAAATACTTTAAGGTTGCTTAATATTTTTGACATATCTTCATGCAACAGAAGAGATAGTTTATCATCTAATAGAATAATACCATTGAAAATAGATCCATTAAAGTTTTATCTTCTATCTAAGGAAATGCGGTACCGTGTTTCTCAACACTTTTTATCATCTGTTATTTCCTGGAAATGTAGGCAAAGTACTGATGTTCTTACACTACCATTTTTTCCCTCCTATAGAGCCCTTTGCCAAGGCCAGCCTTTTTGTCTGTTAGATTTGTTTTGTCTTCTTTTATTTTGTTTTGTTTTGTTTTGTCTTCTTTTGTTTTTATTTCCAAGATAGCTGAACATCTCTCCACATAGTTCTGGTTGGCCTGGAACAAACTTATTTTACATTGAGACACATCCTCCCACCTCTGACTCCCATGTACTGGGATTAAAGATATACGCCATTTTGCCCAGGTTCCAGTACTGTCTTAAGAGGTCTACCATCCAGGCAATAGCAAAATTCCTTACCATATTTATCAAGAAACTGCATGTTGTGTATGAAGTTGGCCTCAGTAAATTCAGCTGTCAAATTTATTTCTCTGGAGTTGGCAAGATGAAAGGAAGCTTACCTTTTGGGGCTTACATATGTCATTTCTCTTTCTTGATCTCAGCAAGAATAATAGGGTGTTTTGTTGTTGTTGTTATTATGTGTCCATAAAAGCATCCCCTCCAGTGGTAGCTATGAATAGTACCAACCTCAGAAGTCAAGAAAATGAAATTGTAATTAAAATGCAGATAGTTTAATCATGAGCCCTGTCATAGCACACACATATTTACCAACTAATTTCTTAGTGGTGATACATTGAGCTTTGTTAGGAAGTTTGAGTTCATGGAGACTAGTGTTTAAGTCCTTAATGGTCTAATTCTGAGATGTTCACTTTTAATTGTTTGTGAAGGAGAAGTAAGGGGTAGAAATAGTATGTCAGTAAACTTGAAAAGATAGAGACATTTATTTTCATAAAGGATAATAACAAAAAGCCTCACACAAATGATATACATTGTATTGTAATAAAATAAGTATACATGTGTAATAGTATATATTTAGTATATGTATATATAGTAAAAACTGTGGATATCTGTAGTCTTAAAATTTCATAAATGGTGAAATGTAGGAGGAATCGCTGTGCTGAGAAAACAGGTTAAGCATACATGGGGGCACATGCCATTAATATTAACACTTAGTGGAGGAGGATGAGAAAGGAGGATCTCAAGTTCAAAATTATCCTGGGCTTCATTGTAAGACACTGCTTTAAAAAGAATGAAAGAAAACAAGAATAGAACTGCTCCAATTAGAAGACAAAAGAGAAGCCACTCAAAACTGAAAGAAACAAATCTATACTGGCAGAATATAGGAACTCATCACAGACAAGTGAAGACACGGGCTTTTAGGAGAGGAAAATACAGCACTCACCCACTTCGCAGGCACCAGTAGCATAGACTCAAATTAAATGAATAGCTTCAAAAAGTGTGGTCAGTAATGGTTGTAACAGACAGCAACAGAAGAGGGGTTATTTATCGAGGCAAGACCACAGTTATCTGTGAGTTCATTTGTGTATCAGTGCATTGTATCGGGAAGACATTGTTTTCCAGAGTTATTGAACACCTCTAGCTCTTAAAACTTTTTGAGTCCTCTTCCACAGACAACCCCAAGTCTTGAAGATAAGGGTTTGGTGAAGACATTGCATTTATGGCTGAGTGTTCCAAAGTTCCTCACTCTCTGCACATTGTGTGCACTGTGGATCTCTATGTTGATAACCATCTACTGAAAGAAGTAACTCTGATGAAGGTTGACAGATAACATGCTCTAGAGGGATAGGAATATGTCATTAAGAGTCATTTTATTAGCCCTCTATCAGATGTAGAGTTGGTAAAGATCTTTTTCCATCTGTTGGTTTCTGTTTTGTCCTATTGACAGTGCTCTTTGCCTTACAGAAAGGGGATAACATTTGAAATGTAAACAAAGAAAATATCTAATTAAAAAAAAAGAGTCATTTTATTGCTGATTCCTTAGCTGAATAATAGTAGTATGTTTTCCCCTAGGGCCATGACATATCTAGTCTCACGCTATTGTCCATTTTATCAGTGTCACTTATAAGTTACACCAAATGTAGTGGACTTTAAATCCAATGGGAAAATGGGTGATTACTTCAATAACATTTGTGCCACCATTGCACAATTATAATTTGGGAGCAGAGGGATTTGTATCTGAGTGAAACTGATCATTAATTCTCTCCTCTGGTAGCTTGGAAATTATCTTCCCACACTATGATGATATTAAGTAGAAGGTGACATTTTAAGAGGGCACCACCTTGATTTCTCCATGTGCAGTGGCCTAAATAAGCTGTGTCTTCAGCAACTGAATCTTAATATCACTTTAAATTGTGTACCAGCTTGTAACTGTGTAGATCAACAATCCAGTTAAATGTAATGCATTTTTGGCTCCATCAAGTTTTACTTGGCATCATAACATGTCTAGTTGGGACATTGTCTCCCTATTATATGGAAGCTGTGTGTGTGTGTATGTGTGTGTGTGTGTATGTACGTGTGTGTGTACGTGTGTGTGTGCATGTGCGTGTATGCATATGTGTGTGTATATATATGTGTGTGTGTGTGTGTGTGTGTGTGTGTGTATAGTGTGTATATATAATTAGTTTTCCATGTAGCTTTTCAAAGGCTTTTAGTATATGAACTCACAGACACTGTAACAGCATACATAAGACTTGCACAGTGCAAGACAGGAACCCCACTGCTGAGAAGGGGAAGTAGACACAAAGTTCTACCTCTAAGCAAGAAACTTGTAGCAATTGATACCTGCTAGAAGAAAGAAAATCAGTTTTCTCCAATGGAACAATACTGGGTATATCAACCACACTCCTGGGCAAGGTCCATGCCCAGAAGTTGTCAGCTAACACAAAGCCAACTTCGTGTGTTTTGTATGTGCTTTTATGTTATTTTGCTAATTTTCACAATAATGATTTTCTTTTTCTAGTTTGTTTTGAGTTTCACGCTTTTTGCTTTGTACTTTTCATTGTTAGAGAAGGAACATGAATTGAGTAGGAAGGGAGGTTAGGCAGAGATGGAAGAACCTGGGGTAGGGGAAGGAATATAATCAAAATATACAGAATTTTGAATAAAAATTAAAACAAACACGCCCACAACTCTCACTTCAAAGGTGGGAAGACATCGTTCATTCTGACAACAGTGTGGTTGACCATGGCTTAAATAATGTCACCACAAATTCCTTGTAGAAGCAATATTATGAATTTTGTATTGGAAAGAACAAAGATAGTCACAAATCAACGTATTTTTAAAGTACATTGGTGGAAATATGGAGTGTGTAACCTGTAGATTGGAATAATCTTAGCTATGAGCCTTTGATAATCTCTAATAGATTCTTGCCCCTCTGAATGGTGGAGAATGGAGTCTTTTCAATTAATATATCCCAAATGGTTTTATCTGCTTATCAGGATGTTAGGTTCAGTTTTATCTGCTAGTCACAGGATGTTAAGCCCAACACAGAAGGTCACAAGGGATGGTTCTTTAAGAGATAAAGATAGTCCAAGATAAACTGTCATTAGTCTCTGGACTTGCTACATTCTAATTTCTCCACATCACTGAAATTCTAATCAGTGAATCAGCCTTTACAGATACAATCCCTTTCCAGGAACTCTCCTTCACAATTCAATGAATTATGCTAATGCTGAATTATCTGAATCACACAAAATTGCATCCACAAGTTACAGTAGTTCTGGCAGACATGCTGGCCAATGGCTGTGATCCCAGTACTAGAGAGCTGAGGCAGGAGGATTGTGAGTTCCAGATCATGCCTAACACCAATATGTAAAATGATTAAAAATAAATTTACATCATTTCTATGAGATATCTTTCTGTTTATGAAAGGAGATTGTTTATTTCAATGAAATGGAACTACGAGCCTTCAGAGGATGCTGGGAAAGTTGATTGTGTAATTGGACCAGCCTCATAGGTATACTTCCCATATAGGCACTCAGGATGCATGCTTATAACCTTAACCTTGTAGTTAAGTCTCTATTTTCACTCTCTTTTTTTTTTTTTTTTTGAGACGGGGTTTCTCTGTGTAGCCCTGGCTGTCCTGGAACTCACTCTGTAGGCCAGGCTGGCCTCAAACTCAGAGATCTGCTTGCCTCTGCCTCCCAAATGCTGGGATTAAAGGCAGGCGCCACGAATGCCCAGTTTGTCACTGTCTTAAAATGTAAATAATTTTGAATGCAAGAGCCTGTGTTTTCTTTTATTATTTTTGATATATACATATAATAAGTATATAATTATAACATTTCCTCTTTGTTCTCTCCAACCTCCTGTAAAACCCTCTCTACTTTTTAAAAATTCATGACCTCCTTTTATAATATTACCCTTTTATTACAGCATGCATATTTGTGTGAAAACACACACATACACACATACTATTGATAGATAGCTGAAAGATAGATAGATAGATAGATAGATAGATAGATAGATAGATAGATAGACAGATAGATAATAGATAGATAGACATTTAGATCCCTAAACAAAACCAGATTTGTTTACCCTGTAAAGCCTCAACATAGATAGTTTTGGGGATTCAAATAATAATTCAAACTCTCATATGGACAAAAACCATAGTTCTAACAACCTTAAATGTACAAAGTATTTCTCACTCTCTCCCCCCTTGTTAACATCTGACCTGTGTCAGTCAGCAACTTAGATTGGATGTGCGACCAAGTTGCAGGATCTAATGGACCAAGCATCCAGTTATAGTCTATACTAGTAATGGACCAATAGCTATAGCATTAATCATTCCAGAATAGTCATGACCAGTGAGTTATGCCCAGGTCACCCAGACCACTGCTTCTTCTGGTCCAGGGGGCCAATATTTCCTTATATCCAGTATTATAAGTCCCATGAAGATTGCTTGGTAGAGCTATAGAAAGGGAATAAATTGAAGCAAATCATAGGTTTAATCAACATTGTTTTTGACATTTTAAAATTCTAAATGGTTACACTTTTATGATCAGGAGCAAATTACTTGAAAGTTGGCTATTCTCACAGCCATATCTATTAATTCTAACTGTATTTTGTGATTCAGAGCAGGGCATGGACAATTGTAATAGATTTGCTTCAGCAAATGGGGGCAAGGCCACAGAAGAAGGATGTAGTACTCCCCTTCTGTAATGTTTTGGAAACCACAGAATCAAACTGAAGTAACTGCCTGCAGCTTGGATTTTAGATGTAAAGAACTTGCTGAAGTCTGGATATGGCAATGGCAAAGACAAACACAAATGTTGGCAGAAAATGCTCCCTCCCAGGAGAACAAGACCCTGGTTCAATACATCAGCCTTAATCAGCAACAAGTCAGGAAAAAGGCATTCAGCAAGAATGGGTAATCTTCCCCAAGCATTCATATCCCTTTGTCAGTAAGGAAATATGAATGCTCACGGTTAATAATAGCCCTGAAGTTTGAGGTTTTCAAAGTTGGCATCTGGTTACAAAAGACAAACTCTGTCAGGCTCTTTTACTGCTATTCTGTGGCTGAATGGGTCAAGAGACTTCATGTCCTCCCTTCTCACAAAATGACCATGAGTAAATAGTGCAGTTCCATTCACCCAGAAAGAAGGAGGGAGGAACCCACTGAAAGTACAAGAGACTCCTGATGGCTGGTTTCTGCCCTGCATAACCTGTGCCCTCTAATCAGGGTGCTGTTCAGTTATGTCCAGTGAACCCTAACTGAGCAATTAAAAAAGAAGAAAAAAAGAAAAAGAAAAAGAAACACTCTCCAAGAATAGCATTGCTGTTTGATAAATTTGTCTTAGCTTATCACTGAAGGTACAATGTAAGCTTTTTTGAATATTACCCTAGAATTGTGGTGTACTTTTCTCAAGAGGAAGGACTAAGTTTTAGAAAGACTAAGTTCAACATTAGCTGTTTGGGGTATAGAGCGCTTTCAGTCACTCCTGGCTCTCCCTCTGATTTCTCCTCTTGGAGAATATTACTTCTTTCTAGTAGAGGTGGGAGGGCTTATTTCAGGTGCTCTAGCCAGATATTCTTCCTAAAAAGGTCAGAGAGAGAGAGAGAGAGAGAGAGAGAGAGAGAGAGAGAGAGAGAGA
>JADRCD010215546.1:0-27556 GCA_019843815.1 Montemys delectorum
TGTCTAGGGCATTGAGCTGTTCTCTTTATGATACTTATGCTTAGTTACTACGTTTCCTTCTCTCTTTATCCTACTAGGAGGTCTGATTAGTCTAATTGATCATCAGCACACAGTAGACAGTCAAGTACATTTGTCTAATCGAAGAGTTTTATCTCTTGGTAGGATAGCCATTGAAGTTGGCCTCTCTGGTCAGCATGACTTGACCTGTCTCCCAAGAATGTACAACACACTTGGGCCAAAGGACACTTACCAAAGTAATGCCATCCAGTGAGAGGCCCAGGTAGTCACTCGCTGGCCACCCTGCCCAGGTGTTGTCTCAGCCTCCACCTGGTCACATGTCTCTTTCCCATCTACAGCAAGAGAGGAAGTGGACACACCAGGATGTCATCTGCTTTTGGCACACAGCATCCTTAGAGGCTGGGGCCCATGGCGGCGGTGTCCAGTGAGTGAAAGACTGGAGACAGAAGCAAGGAGAACCAGATGTCAGAAGAATCAAATGATCCAAAGGCATGGCCTCATCTCTCCATCTACTTCAAGTTTTCTCCTCTTAATTCCAAAAATAGATTGCCATCCTCCTCCCAGTGAAATGGCTCATGCTGTCCCTGTGTCCCTGGCTCACCAGCTGGTGCATTTCCTAGGATGATGATATCATCCCCAGCTCAAGTTGCTGCTCCTCTTTGGACGTGAGGAGGTTTGCCTGTGTCCCAGGCATTAGCCCAGGCGACAGCTGGCACCTGAGTCATGCTGCCTGCACTGCCTACTTTGGGCTTTTCACACACAGGCCTGTTTTTAATCTTCATTTAGCATTGGCTGCTCCCATCACCTGCCACTTGTAGAAGCAGAGATGAAAGGTCAGAGTGGTAGGCTTGGCTCTTGTTTATGTAAACAGGCATATGTAGCTTCCACTGTACACATATACCCAGACCTGGTGGTTGGCAGACAGTTCCTGAGATCTACCTAGTACCAAGTGCTAAAGCTACAAAACAGGTTGAAAATGTCCTTGCCCTTGGGTTTCTAGGATGGACAGATGAGCATTCATTCATCCATTTGTCTGTCTACCCACCCTATCCATCCATCCACCCACTTATCCATCCATCCACTTATCCGTATCCACCCACCCACTCAACCATCCATCTCCATCCATCCATGCACCCATACATCTACCCATCCACCAACCTACCCACCCACCCACCCACCCATCCATTCCATCCATCATCCACCCCATCCATCATCCATCCCTCCATCCATCCATTCATCTTTCTTTCACTTGAGAAGTTGAGGTTCTGATCTCACTGTCTTTCCATGAAATTGTGTTCTTATTCTTTACATAGGAGGAAGCTAAGGGTCTGAATGTTGAGTAATTTCCCAGCGTCTCTTGGCTTCTGATGGCATGTAGCCAGGACTTGGACACACACTGGACTCAGGCCTGTTTTCCCTTAGTCTTAACAAACATTTACTTGGTGATTTTTAAATATCCAGCATCCAAGGAATGAATCTCTGCTTTCAGTGAAGGGCACTGAGTGTGCTGGTTAGTTCTATATGTACCTGACACAGGCTAGAGTCATCAATTGAGAAAATGTCTCTGTAAGATTGGCCTGGTAGCAAATCTGTAGGGTACTATTTGATTATTGATCGATGTGGTGCCACCCCTGGGCAGGTGATCCTGAGGGGCATAATAAAGCAGGCTGAACAAGGCAGGAGGAGAAAGTCCATAAGCAGCGTTCCTTCATGACCTCTGCACCAGCTCTTGCCTCTGGGTTTCTGACCTGACTTCCCAGGATGATGAACTACAAGCTGTAAGAGGAAATAAACCCTTTCCTCTCCAAGCTGCCGTTGGTCATGGTGCTTTATCACAGCAATAGAAACCCTAACTAAGACACTGCTGATGGATGGCCCAAAGGAGACAGATGGGACAGTCTGCAATGAGCTCAACACAGGCACTGTTCGAATCAGGGTAATACCGGGTGTGAAGTATGGGAGAGGGGCAAGTGAAGGAAAGCTCTTATGCCCTCATTTAACCTGAAATGAAACAGTGAGCCAGAGTCCAAGGGACCAGGGTGCAAGTCCACTCTATGCCTTCACCGACTGTGGGAAACTAGACAAGCCACCTCACTGGTTTAGTGTTCCTAAAGGCTTCAGAAGACTAGAACATCGTAAGGTGCCTGCATTCTGATCTGTAACTCTGTGGGTTTGGTTTTTTTTTTTTTTTTTAAATAAAATTCGCAACTGGAACTAAACAGCTATGCAAATTTCTGTTGTAAGGTTCCAGTCGAGGTGCAAGGAACCTTGGGCAATCCCTCGTGCTAATGCTGGAGTCAGTACAGCCAGGAGCTTGCAGAGCCATGGCTGAGGGCAAGGACCGCAAGAGAGCTGTAGATGGAGGTGTCCTCAGGCAGGTGATTTGATGTTGCTGTAGACTTGCTTTGGGAGCCTTTCTCGGTCTCTTCCAACCTTGTACTCAGTCAGCTAGTCAAGCTAAGCCTCAGTTTGCTTCTCCTCTCCCGCAGGGTTGCTATGTGAGTCACACTGAATGTCTCACGGGAAATGCTCCCTATTCTGCAGTCCCTACTAAACTGGGGTCTCTAAGAAGCTGTGTCTCCAATAAGGGGCCTAGAGAGCATGCTCAGAAACGTGTGACGTGAAGGAGTACTGAAAATGGCTTCTCAGTGCTAGATGGAAATCTAAGAGAAGAATGCTTAGCAGGGCTGGAAAGACGGCTCGGTGCTTGCAGCACTGGCAGCTCTTCTGGAGAACACAGGTTCAGTTCCCAACACCAACATGGCTGCCTATACCATCTGTAACTCCAGTCCCAGTCTGATGTTCTTCTGGCTTTCTCAGGCACCAGGCATACAAGTGGTAAGCATGAGCATGAGAGAGACAAAAACATCCATGGACATTAAATAAATAAATGCAGTTTTAAAACACAGTGCTTAGTATTTTGGGCATTTGTGGCTTTGGAAGAGTATAGAAATGGATTTATCATCTTGGGACAAATTATCTCATTTTGCCCCCATCACATGGGGGAATGACAGAGAGCAAGGGCTGCATCTTGACCGAACTGCACCCCAGGTTGGCTTAGCTGAGATCTCCACCTCATCCTGAGACAGCTCCCTACCTCCAACAGCCCCTTATAATGACACTCGGAATTGAAGGAGCTGTATTGTCTCATGTTTGAAACTACCATCTCCCCCAGCCACATTTAGCATTTTAAATCACAACTATTATAATCACATTACATTGCAGTACTGATCGGTCACAAGAAGCGTGGGCACAAACTGCTCACTCAGGCCCCTGCTTTTAGTGTGCCTCTCTCTAATGCAAGCTTTCAGAAAAGAAAGTGAGGGAGGCAAAGAGTTCCTTTCTGGGAGAGACTGTCTTAAAAGTCAAGGAAACTGCTTGCCCCACCCAAGAGTCATCTTTCACCCTCCCCTTTTTATCTGTTTGTCTCATCTTAGAAAACTAAAACCCTGGTGATGGCGCCTGACTTACTTGGGCATGAGAATAGTGAGCAACCTTGACTTCAGTGCCTGTTTCAAAAGGATGTTCTCTTTCCTCATCTCCAAAGAAATGAAGAAATCTCTGTTAACCGTTCAAGGCTTCTCAGTGTGGTTGCACCTCAGACGGGTATGATGAAAGGAGAAAAGCCGTTAGAACGTCCCACCGGGCGGGGGTGGGCACGCCTTAAATCCCAGCCCCTGAGAGGCAGAGGCAGGAGGATTTCTGAGTTCGAGGCCAGCCTGGTCTACAGAGTGAGTTCCAGGACAGCCAGGGCTACACAGAGAAACCCTGTCTCGAAAACCAAAAAAAAAAAAAAAAAGATAAAGAGGACAACACCAGTTATTTTTGTGTGCAGAGTACTCACTGTGGCTATAGCCCATGACTGTACTATATGTGTTTGCTGTTTAGTTCATACATTAAACCTGTAAGGTACATAACACCTATCACCATTTTATAACTGAAAAGTAAGCCATGGAGAGTTCTAGTCATGTGCCAAAGATAATGGTTTCCTATAGGAACTTAGCGGATAATGAAAGCCAATGTGTGGCAGACCTTACTTTTTGAACCATGACCTATCAGACACCAGAAGCTACGTGTTCTTAAAGATACACAAAGGGATAATTCTGTAAAAGGACAGAAAACAAGACCCATAGTTTTGAGAAAATCTTAGCAGATTCCAGGTCTAGAGAGAATTACCTTGGAAACAATTAAATGTAAACATGGGGACTGGAGAGATGGCTTGGTGGTTAAGAGCACTGGCCGCTCTTCCAGAGGACCCGGATTCAATTCCCAGCAACCACATGGCAGTTCCAGAGGATCTGATGCCTTCTTCTGGTCACCATGTATACCAGGCAAGCTAATGGTATGCTGGCATGCACACCCATAGGTTTATTAACTATCTAAACATATCTGACAGGAATGCTCAAAGGCATATTGAAAATTGATCCATGATGGACACTTTTGTTGGTAGAGCTGATGATAATACTATGTTGAAATGTTTGTGTTTTGGCAGTAGCATCAAGGATATACAACATGTTTATTCTCTGCAGAAGTTGGCCAACTTGTTCCTTCAAGGGTGTTTTCTGTTTTACACATCACAGAGTCTTTGTCACACTCAGCTCAGATGTTGTGTTGTACAAGAGCCATAGATGATACATGAGTAAATGAGTGTGGCTACGAGCCAGTGAAACTCCATAACTCAGCCAGGGGTAGACTCACAGCATGTTCCAAAGTCTGCCATCCCACAGGCAACTGATGTAACCTGATTTCTACAATTGCAAGAAAGAAATAAAGAAAATGGTTTTTGCTCAAATGTTAAGCAATGCCCAACCTTCAGTTTTGCAGGAGGCATAGATGTGGTTTATTTTCTTCACTGTCAGTTATGCTAGATGAAAATTAAACAGAAAGGGACATGTACTGAATGACAAAAATAATTTATATGTAAGGCTATGCTGTCGATTGCCATTGGGAAGAGCTCCTGAGACATATTAGTACATAAGGTAGGGTTTAAAGGGGGCAGAGTAAACACACACACACACACACACACACACACACACACACACACACACATACACCATACTGACAATCACAATCACTTCCTGTCTTGACCCACTAGCTCCCCAATAATGACACAGACACTTATATTTATCATGAATGCTTAGGCCTTACAGATTAGGCTAGTTCCCAACTAGCTCATGTCACTTAATAACCCGTTTATACTAGTCCACATTTACACATTACCTCGAATTCAGTCTGCATACATCCGACTTCCTCCACGTCTGGCTGGCAAATCTCGGGCCTCTCAATTCTGCCCACAGTTCCTACCTGTGCCTGGATATTCCACCTTTCCTGTCCTGCCTCAGTTATAGGCTGTCAGCTCTTTATTAAACTAATCAGAGGTAACAGAGAAGCATGTTTACAAAATATGATGCAGGTGCTAAGCAAATAGGGTAACAATACCGAAGTCCAGACAGAGCTCAGCTCTCTGCTAGTGCAGAAATCAACATTTGAATAGTACAAAGACAACCTTTACACAGTGTACAAGCGGATAATACCAACAAATAAACAAATATTAGAGAAGTAATTCATCCATTTATGTGAAGTTGTGTATGCTTCAAAATCATTTTAATCGGGTAGCCATCTCTTGATGACAAAGAGAACAGATCAGTGTCCACTGATTAAGATTTTGAGCAATCCGAAGTCACAGAATGGAAGCCTGTGCTATCTTAAAATAAGATGCAGTTGTTTGATTTATTTTGGTTTGGTTTGGTTTTGATTTTCCAAGACAGGGTTTGTTTCTTTGCGTAGTCCTGGCTGTTCTGGAACTCACTCTGTAGACCAGGGTGATCTCAGAGATCCACCTGCCTCTGCCTCCCAAGTGCTGAGATTAAAGATGTGCACCCCCATGACCTGACATAAAAGCTGTAGTTTTGTTACTATAGTTAACTAGGAATCAGGCATCAGAATAGCTGTATATGTGTGTGTTCACACACATATAAATACACACACACACACACACACATGTATATATGTATATATGTATATGTATATATATATAAAACATTGTTATTCTAGGTATAGTATACTAAATATATTACATATGTATTTATACCTATATAAACATATATATATAGTATCTATATAAGTATTTCTGTATATAGAGAGTATATGTGTAGAGATATATACTTACATATTTAGTTGAAAATAAAGAACAATAATTTGTGTATTTGTAATAGATATCTACATTTGATTTTATTAAATCTTATAGCAAAAGATTAGTTATGAGGCTGGGGCAGAGTCTGGTAGTAGGTCACTTACCTAGCATATGACAGGCCCTGCGTTGGTCCCCAGTACTGTAGAAAACACATGAATAAAAAGGTGAAACAAAATTAATTCAGTTTTTTGCCTAAGTTACTAAAATGTACATTTTATCAACTGATAAGTTAAAATTATATATTATCATGTACAGCACATGTATAAATTGAAATATGCATAAATTACAAACTGGTGAAACAAAGTAGACTACTTCACATGTCTATCACCTTTTTGTGGTGAGAACACTTGAAATCTACTTCTTGGGGCTGGAGAGACAGCTCAGCAGTCAAGAGTGTAGACTGCTTTTGCAGGGGACAGGTGTTCAATTTCTGGCCCCCACATCAGGTGACTCATAATTAATTGCCTATTACTCCATTTCTAAGGGATCTGATGCCCTCTTCCATCTTCCACATGCACATAAAGACACACATGTACATATGCACACAATGAAAAAAATTACTCTCACTAACTTTCAAAATCAACATACTGTTTGCTATAGTCATGGTCTTAATTTTCCATTACTATGGTAAAAAAAAGAGAGAGAGAGAGAGAGAGAGAGAGAGAGAGAGAGAGAGAGAGAGAGAGAGAGAGACAACTTACAAGGGGGAAAGATTGAGTGTGCTGCTAGTTTATGACAACCTGACACAAGCTAAGGCATCTGAAAGGTGGACCAACAACGAGAAAATGCCACCAGAAGATTTGGCTGTAGGCAAGCCTAGACAGTATTTTCTTAAACAGTGATTGATGTGGGGGCTCAGCCCATTGTGGATGAGGCCACCCTCAGGGCGGCAGTCTTGGGTGCTATAAAAAAGCAGGCTGAGCAAGTCCTTATGAGAAAGCCAGCAAAGCAGCACCCCTCCATGCCAGCTCCTGCCTTGGGTTCCATCCAGTCTGAATTCCTGCCTTGGCTTTCCTCCACGGACTGTGCCTCAAGCCCAGTCAACCCTTTCCCCCCTGGGATGCTTCAGTCACATGCCTCATCACAGCACCAGTCACCTGAGACACCTGGGTCTGGTTACAGTTGCTGAAGTACTGTAGCTTTGGTAAGTTCCACTGCTGTGGGCCTGTGCTGAGGCTGGACATCGTGGCAGAAGTATGTGATGGAAGAAATTGTTCCTTCACTGTGGCCAGGAAGCAGAGAGTGACAGGGAAGAACAGAGCTCCAATGTCCCCTCAAAAGTACAATCTGAACGTCCACTCCTGCTAAAGGTGCGGCCATCTCCCAATAGCATTACCAGCTGTGCCAAGCCTTCAACACACCTTGTGTCACCTGAACTACAACCATCACCATGTTGTAAAATAGACCTTCTGAATTTACTCTGATCTAGTTTCATGGCCTTTTCCCAGCATTTCCCCAGTCACAACCATCTAGCCCCTACTCCCCACCAAGCTGTCCTTTACTTCTAGACAGCCCTGTCAGTGCGCACATGAGAGCATGTGGTTTTATATTTTTTCACTTGGCTCATTTCACTGAATACAATCTACTTGCTGTTAAGGGGCAGAATTTTTTTTTTCTTTTTAAAGACTGAATAGTATTTCACTGTGAATGTATGCCGCATTTCTGACCCACTCATCTGCGAATGGGAAGCCCTGTTGTTCCACCAGCTTCTCCTTTCTAGCTTTAGCTTTCATTAACAGGCCTTGCTTGACTCTGTGATGATGATGACGATGGTGATGATGGTGATGGTTGCAAAATGGGGATCGTCTAATGCCACCAACCCTTGTTCAGTTGCCTGTTGATGTTTTGCTTCCAAGGAGAGCTTGGCTTTCTCATTTCCTTATTGACATGCATGTTAGTGTGCAATTGCGGACTATTGTTCATCGGGTTGTGATGTTTTAACATCATTTATTTGGATGCTTAAATTATCCAAGATGTGGCTGTCAGGACCCTGAGTACCTTTGCGGGCCCTGCCATGCTTTGTGCAGTGTATCACTGTGACCATAAGATGCTCTGGGTCCCTTTTGTGGTTTCCTGTCCCAGCCACAGAATCAACCGATTCTCCCACAAACCTTAGGGGTTTGGATGCTTATTGCTACACAAGTGCTATGTGCTTCCTCTTTCCCTTCTTTTATTAATATGGTTGTGACTGGGGTGTGGCAGTACTCACCTGTGATCCCAGCACGCAAGGGGAGGAGGCAGGAGGATGCAGAGTTTGAGGCCAGCCTGAGTTACACAGTGAGACTGTTATCTCAAGCAACAGTAAAGATAAGTCGTGGCATTCTCATTGCTATCCTAGAAAAACGGATGAGTAACCTACACACAGAGTCAGACCGAACAAACAACCGCTCTAACTGCACTCTAGAGCAGGCAAGTAAGGCAGCATGCTTCATCAACAAACGGTCCATACTTCCGTGAATTCTCAGTTATACCATGTGACAAGATGAGCCACACTCCCTGGCTGGCTCCCGACCTAAGCTTGGATATAAGGCAATACTTGATTAAGCGCAGTCTCCCCCTCTATTTAATATTTCTCTGTATTTGACCACATCCTCTATATTTATATATTTGACTATATTTTCTATATTTAAAACTATCTCCATAAGTAATCACCGGATATAGTATTCATGACAGATGTACCCTGAGCCACTGGTAAGGTGGTGTTCCTGAAATAGTAAATATACTCGATAAAATTTCAGGAATGAAAAAGGAAAAATGTAATTTCCCTTCTATCTACCCAGTCCCCCCCATTCTGTGTGTGTGTGTGTGTGTGTGTGTGTGCGCGTGCAAGCACGCGCACATTACTTAATTCAAATCAGAAAACTTCTCCCTATTTGTACAGGACACAGAGGAAGGTTCTGGGCTGTCCTTATCTCATCTATGAAACAGCCTTTCACATTCATGAAGCCATGACAAGATGGCTCAATACAATAAGTCTTTCTGGAATCCTTGGACTCTGCCCCCTAAATGGCTAATCATGTGCTCCAGTCAGTGTAACAATGACAAATGTCACCAGGAACTTCTAACACCCTTCCTAGGTGGTAGTGCCAGCTTCCTCAAAGCTACTGGCTAACCAACGTGAGGCCAAAGCATTTCATCTCAGTACCTTAGAAATGCGAGCCTCATGTAGTGCATTAATTTTTAATACAGCCCACAATTGTGTCTAATGCTATGCATTTGCCTGGTTCCCACTCCGCTTTCTGAATTAAAATGAATCTGGTCTGTCTCCCTGCTTGAGTGAGGAGACAGCTGAGTTCAATGGTTTAGGTGGCCCAAACTGATAGCCAGAGTGTTCTAGGAAGGCTTGTGGTATCAGGGGATGGAGACAACTTGCTGGCGAGCTTGTCATAACCAGTTCAGCAGAGAGCGTGAACCACCTTAGAAGCTCTAAGCAGAGTAGCTCTCAGAGGGTTAACAGAACCATCCATTGTACAGATAAGGAAACTGAAGCCCAGAGAGAGAAAGAGACTTAGCCAAGATGCACAGAAATTCAAAATACTAGTTAGGCTTAGAATGGAAGCTATTGGCATCAAAGAAATACCGGAGAATGGAAAGGACCTGAGAATGTGAAAAACACTTTCCTTTCTGGGTATGTCCCTAACTACCTGGGTACGTGGTCAGAGCCCAGCCTTTTCATAAATGTCTCAAGGCAGTTCAGCTACCCATGGGACAGTTCTAACTGTAAATAAACCTGAGTTGTATCTTTCACCCTGGATCTTACCCTTCTCTGCTCTCTCTGGGTGGGATTTGGTCCTCTTGGTGTTCTCTGTAGACTCTCTGTAGACAAGTTCTAAAGTGGCCTTTGCGTCTGTTGAGCATTCTAAGCTACAGTCTCTGCATGTGGCGCTGCCATTACTGAGATGAACAAACCTGGCAAGGTTCTTTTTGAGGAGCAAACACGACATAAGCATCAACACAGGCTCTGACCCGAATGCTCCTTAACACTGTGGTAAAAAACAAAACAAAACAAAACAAAAAAACAAAAAACAAACAAACAAAAAAACCCCACCAGGCTCTGGAGCAGCTTGCATAGAATCAACCACAGCTGATATCATTGCCTTCAGGTCAGTAGAGCTTAATAAGGACCCTCTCAGAGGGCTGTGGGAAGGATAGCAAGAGAGAGTTATGGATCTGGAGAACATCATCCTGAGTGAAGTAACCCAATCACAAAAGAACACACATAGTATGCACTCTCTGATAAGTGGTTATTAGCCCAGAAGTTCGGAATACTTGAAGTACAATTCACAAACCACAAGAAACTCAAGAAGGAAGACCAAAATGTGCACACTTCATTCCTTCTTAAAAGGGGGAACAAAATACCCGTAGAAGGAATTGCAGAGACTAACTATGGAGCAGAGACTGAAGAAAGGGCACTCCAGCCTGTTATAGCTGTCTCCCAAGAGGCTCTGATAGTACCTGACTAATACAGAAGTAGAGGCTCAAGCCATCCATTGGACTGAGTACAGGGTCCCCAATGAAGGAGTTAGAAAAAGGACCTAAGGAGCTGAAGGGTTTGCAGCCCCTTAGGAGGAACAACAATATGAACTAACAAGTACCCTCAGAGCTCCCAGGGACTAAACCACCAACCAAGGACTATACATGGTGGGACTGATTGTTCTAGCAGCATATGTATAGTAGAGGATGGCCAAGTCAGTCATCAATGGGAGGAGAGGCCCTTGGTCCTGTGAAGGTTCTGTGCCCCAGTGTAGGGGAATGCTAGGGCCAGTAAGCGGGAGAGGGTGGGGTGGCAAGCGGGGGAGGGGGAGGGAACAGGGGTTTGTTCTTGTTGTTGTTTTTTGGGTTTTTTTGGGGGGGAGGGGAAACTGGGAAAGGAGAAATCATATGACATGTAAATAAAGAAAATATCTAATAATAAAAAAAATGAGGTAGCGCCCCCAGCACTGATGCTTAATAAATGTTAGTTTATTTTTATCTCCTTCCCCAACTCGATGTGCTTGAAGCAACCTCCTAATACTTGGCACAGAAAGTGGGATAAAAGTGATTCACCTCTGTGTCCTTGTTCTCCAGCCTTCACTCAGATAGCCACACAGTACTTCTAAAAGTGCATGGCCAAAGGCTGGAAGATGTCTTCGGATAAGGCGCTTGCTATGTGAATATGAAGCCGTGCATTTGAATCACCAGACGCCATATAGTGTAGGATGCATGTATAACCATGCATTTGTAATCCCAAGGGTCCTAAGGAGAGAGGAAAGGTGGGAGCAGGAGAATCCTGAAAGCTTACAGCCAGGGAACCTGGTATATGCAGTGGGAATAGGCAGCAATGAACAACAGAGACCCCGTTTCAAATAAGGTGAAAGGCAGGGTGGTCATCTGGCTTCCACACATGCACTATGACATGCACACCCCCACAATCACACGTATGCATACATCATACACACATACACATATATTTAAATTACATAGGCCAAACACACACAGGGAACTCATGCTTATTTGGATTAAAGGCTAAGGAAAAGGGGAATCAGTTTCCCTGATTGTGGTAATGTCACATACTGACTACCTGATCCACAAATGCCATCATCTTGCTACATCTCATATTTTGGGATGAGAATCGATATACTTTTATTAATTTAGAGAGGTGAGTGCCTATTGTTCTCCAAGTACTCTATGGCCATGCAAGCCTGGGAAATGCAGAACCTGGGAGGTTCATTGTGACCCCACTTGGCAGGTGAAGACGTCAACACAGATGTGTAACAGACTGCCTCACTTTAACACGTGTTTCTTCTATGTGTGGCTCACCTGGGGCATTGTATTCTGGAAGCCTGTAGTGGCTGTCCTACTGAGAGTGACACTGCTGCCCTGTCCTGTGGGTCCTAGATGAGGCCTAAGGAAAGTGGGCTAGCCAGGGCTTGCTGCTCATCCCTGTAATTCCAGGACTTCCGAGGCAGGGGAGGAGGATCAGGAGTTTCAAAGCCACTACCCGCCTGGGCTACACTGGACTCTGTTAAAAAACAAAAAACAAAAAACAAAACAAAACAAAACAAAACAAAACCAAGACCCCCTTCTGCGTCTGTTGACAGGGATCTTGAGGACACAAGCCTCGGGGGATGCTGGTATCTAGGGAACACTGCCCTCTGCCATCAAGGGAAAAATAGAGAGCTTCCACACTGAGGTTAGGGTCTCTTGTGAAGAAGAGTATGGATCTGTGCACCCTTTCGCTGCTCCCCGTGCTCTCGTGGAGTTATTGATTAGGCTATTAGGGAATAAGAGTTGAAGCATAGGTGTGCTTTTGAGCCAAGTAGGGATCCAGCTGCCCCTCTTTGTCCTCAGCTCCTTGTTAACGTGATTGTGACTTGTGAGACGCTCCCAAAAGAAAAATGCATTGAGAGGAATGGTGGGCAAGTCAGCTGTCACTCAGAAAGTTGGGATCATCAAGGAAGAGGGTCATTTCCTCACAGGTGACCCAAGGTGAAGGCTCCCATCAGAGACAAGTAGGGAAGGAGACATTTCCTGGGAGACCTCTAGCAGCTTAGCCCCAATCTGGCTGTCCAGCATCCATTTGCCACCCTTCAATGAAAAGAGACACAAAATGACGTTCATCTTCCATTGCCTTTGTGCCCAGCTCGGTTTCCAGCCGCAGCTCTCCTTTCCAGGTGATCAAAGGCACATGAGAGAAGTTCCCTTTCATGCCAGTTCCTGCAGGCTTCCCCTGAAACCCACACTTCCCTGTGTGGGAACCAGACACTTGCCAGGGCATCCTGACCCCACTCTGCTGGTGGAGATCATCTGGGGAGACAGTCCCCATGCTGGGTGTCTAGACACTTGACAGCTGGCTCAGGGGCTCACACATTCTACCCAGACCTTCTCTGGACAGGGTCCTGCCTGCTCTGCTGTCCCTGTCCACTTACTTGAGGACCTCAGACAACCACACCCACCCACACACCAAGCCACTGAAGCTCAGGACAGCAAGGGACAGTCTATAAGGTGCTCCTGATTTTGTTATCCACCCTGCCTCCCACACCTCTGGCTCTGTTATTCTAGGGTCCCTTGACTTCTATGGGCCTCGATGTGCTCTCTTGTAACATTATCGAAAGCAGTCTCCCACCCTCTAGACACACAGCACAAAAGAACAAAAACATGCAATGCCTGTAGATTTCTCATGGTGTGATACGTTGTAAGGCGTATTGTAGGTGCTCAGAGATGCTGCTCTCCGTGCGTATTGATGCACTTTAAAGAGTAAAGCTGCGAGCAGGAACTAGTGCTGCAGACTCTGAAAGGTGATGAAGTTCTGTGGAAGTATGGCTTTGGGACTTTGAACACACACCTATGTTTAGATCCTAGTTCTTTGGAATACAAAATATATGACCTTGGAGAGATAAATTTTCTTTTAAGACTCAGTTTTATAACCAGGTATGATGGTGCATGCTTGTAATTTACTCCAGCACATGGGAGGCAGAGGCAGGAGAATTAGAAGTTCAAAGCTAGGCACATGCGTGCGCGCTATCACGAGCACACACACACACACACACACACACATGCGCGCACACACACACACACACACACACACACACACACACGCACACACACCAAACATAAAAAAGAACATAAAATTTTAATGCTATATGAGACCCTGTCTCAAAAAATAAAACAACCCCCACATACACACTCACCCAAACCTACTAGTTTGGCTTGTGATGGAAATTAATATTAGGAACCGTAAACTGTATGAACCCTATGTGCACACACACACAGAGAACTGTATCTGGCCTATAAAATGGCACTTTCATACAGCTCGCCCTTTGGGGCCTACTTTATAATGCTGCTTATAAGAGCTGAACATATTGTGTGGGAAATGCTCACACTACCTGCATTGCAGTCTTCAAGATGACTTGAGAAACTAGTGAGGTGACATGTGATGGGTGCCAAGGGGGCCATTAGGTGTGTAAAGACATAGAATGATGAGGTGTGTGTGTGTGTGTGTGTGTGTGTGTGTGTGTGTGTGTGTGTGTATGTGTGAAGGGAGAAGGCAGGTGATCCCAGATCTCTGGCATAGGGACATGAGTAGGTAGTGACGGTGTTCACTGACAAAAGCAGGCACAGAGGAACAGGTTTGAAAGGG
This sequence comes from Montemys delectorum, assembly GCA_019843815.1. Taxonomy (NCBI): domain Eukaryota; kingdom Metazoa; phylum Chordata; class Mammalia; order Rodentia; family Muridae; genus Montemys; species Montemys delectorum. The sequence continues at coordinate 14,331 of JADRCD010215546.1, forward strand.
AAGATGAGTTCACTGCTCATAGTGTATGTCATGCTGAGTCTGCAGCCCAGGACAACACTGTTCCAGACAGTGAGAGCCACCTGCATGGGCAGACTTCGGCTGAGTTCATGAGAGTAGTGAGACTCACCCAGACCTAGCATTCACAGAATGTCAGTGTTGGGACACATTGTGACAGGACCGAACAGCAGAGATGTGGGGTGCGCTCATGGAGGCACGTGTAAAGATGCAGAAGGCAGGACAGAATGGCAGGAGAATCTTGCCATGTCCCAATAGTTCCCCTGCCCCCTGGAGTTAGCAGTTACTCAGCATCTCATGAGTCTGGGAGAACCTGCTAGCTACAAAGCACCCAAGTAGAATTATTCCTCACCCTGTAGGGTCAGACTTCAGCTATACTCATGGATGTGCTCAGTCTTGTGACTAAGACACATTTTGTCTGGCAGAGCATTGAGATAAAGGGCACCTGGGTGGAATGTTGCAAAATATGGCATTGATCAGTTTAATGTGTGAATTACTGCAGGACTATGAGAGACATGGGCATGCAGTGTTGGGCAGGAGGAAGACACGAGCCAGTGATCGGAAGTGCTCTCGACTGTAATGAAGTTGTATGTACTTGGAAGTGAACTAAGGATTATTTAGCCAGTTCATTAGTAGGAAATCTTCCCAATTGGAAAAAACAGCTTTAGCTGGAGGGAGAACTCACTCGGCAGTTGAATGTCTGGGTGCAGCTGTGAGGTTTTTTGTGATCTCACAGGAAACTCATGGGGCCCATGAGACCAGGATCCAGGCTGGGAGCTTGAACTCTGGAGGGAGTGGGCCTAGGACAGAGTGTGGATTCTAGGCAACATGAGCTTGACATCACCGGGACCCAGCTGAGGGTCAATAAACAGGTTCCAGTCAATACCCAGGCATGTACTTAGACCCTAGCCAGGGTGGTTGGGGTATACCTCTAACGGGAATCCAAGGAATATTGGTGAACACCAAAGCAGGCTCTAGTTCAAATCAGAACAGAATTGTATTAATTGAAATGCTAGCTAATACTGGATTATTCTCTCGCCATTGGGAGCAACATCACTCTCCCGCTGGACAGGGTATTGACAAGTAAAAGATAAACAGCTTGGTCAAGGTTCAACAGTCAGTGCGGTAGGTTGAATGTCATTTGAGCCTGTCCCTCAAGGGCTGATGTGTTGGGATCTTGGTCCCAGTGTCACAGTTCTGGAAGGTGTTGGACCTGGTGGGAAGTTCTTAGATCCCTGAGAGTTAAAGCAGTTCTCTGGACCTTGGGTCCTCAAAAGACCACATTCATACAGAGTGAGCTCCTGAGTCACTCTTTGGATTTCTGTCTGGCTATGTGATCTATCTGTCTTGAATATAATGTCATTTGCCATGAGACCTTCACCAGAGCTGATCTGAGATATCCTTGAACCTCTCAAGCTATGAGCTAAATAAACCAGTTTCCTTCACAAACTTCCTAGCCCATAGAAGCAGAAACAGACAAATTGTCCTAGAGAGTGTCTACAGAGATTCGAATCAACATCTGTCGGGCTCCAAAGCCATATAACCTGTAGTCCTACTGTCCTCAATGGGCACTCAGACACATGGACTTTGGTAAGAAAAGGAAACAGCAGCCTGGAGAGTACTCTCTGGAGTACTCTCATGTACTCAGAGATCACCCAGGGCCTCGGAATGATGTACTTCAGGCCACCCACATCACACTTAATATCCACTTTTTAGGGAAACCAAGTAGGGATGGGTGAAGAGCTGGCTGGGGCTGGAGCCATGGAGAAGAATCCTGGGAAAGCCCTGACCACAGAGCTGTGTCCTCAGTGTTCTGAGCTGCAGTATGGGGGGGGGGGGGGGGCAGGGGGGGGGCTGGTGTTGAGGAGGGCCTTGGGAAAATAGACAAACACCAAATGACTAGTTCCTTCTGATTAGGCAGAGTTTATGGCCCCAGATGTGACCTCAAATGGCATTTTGATTGCTCCCGGATGATGGATAGAGTCTAGTTCATGTAAAGTCGCACTCACCAAGAGTGGCATCCATTAAATTGCCTTGATGACAGGCCTTTGAACTAAAACAGGTGGAGTTCTCTTGGCTCTAGCTTCTCTGAGCAGTTTATGTGGTGCTGTGCCTGCTTCCCAGGTAAAACCCAAGGCATCTTCCAAAGCAAAGGCCCATGCTGGCTGAAGTTCCCATTCCACCTGCTGTCCGGGCAACTGTAGGCTCCCTGAGTGCCTCACCGGGCCTGCCTCCTTGTTTCCTGTGCAGTGGTGACTTGAAAGACACAGATCACTAGGCAGAGCCCGGGAGGATCTGCTATCACTCAACAGATGTCACATGTTGTTTGGAATGAGAGGGCTGCACCCCAAAACCTTTGGAGCCCCCAGTTCATTCTGGTAGAGAGAACTTTAGGCCAGGAGTCTGAAGATTTTGTGCTTTAAGTCAACTGCTAGTCATATGACAGCCTTGGGCAAGTCTCTGGGTCTCTTGGTCTTGGTTTCTCCATTTATAAAGCATGTGCACAAATGCACACATGTGCAGTGACATTTCCTTCCTGGGCCTTGAGGGCTGAGCGTGGAGGGACAGCTGGATGCAGGGAAGCAGCATGGTGGGAAGAAAAAGATCCTTTTGGAGAATTGCAAGCCAGGGCAGCACTCCCATGAGTGGGGCTGTGCATGCTGGGTAGGAATTCTGCAAGTGAAGAGAGGCAGAGGAGCCAATGGAGGCCTCAGGCAAACACACCTGGAGGCAAGAAAAGGAACTGGGCAAGGATGGGGACCAAGGCTGCTGGGTGGGTAAGTCAGGGCTGCCACCAAGGAGGGGTTCTCTGTGTCAGCTGTGTCACACACGAGTACCCAGCAACAGCTCCATGGGAATACTTAGTGCTATTTCTTTTAAACTAATACTCATCCATGATGTAGCTGCAGGGCATTTTTTTTTTTCAATTTAAAAATTGCAATTTAGGTTTTCTTAACTGGGATCCTTCCAGAGCCAGTTACAGCGGCAGGTACCCTACTTTCCATGTGGTCCGTGGCTCCCATTAGGTCAGAGCTGAAGGTGTCAGGACCTATCCCGCCAGCATGAGCTATCCTGCATCCCAGCTTAAAATCCAGGTCTCATCCTGGCAGATAGCACCGTGTGGTTTTTTTTCTTTTCAGATCGGCAGAGTATCTGCATCAAAGTAAATTTTCTTGAGGAAATATTGAACAAAATGGTTAAGGAATAAGGTTGCAGAAGCTGAAATTAACTTTGTGGCAAGAGCTGGCGGTCAGTTCAGGACTCAGTGGAAGGACTCCTTGCCTCCACCTCTACCCAGCGATACCTGCTCTTTGCGGTATTCCCTCAGTCTGTACCTGGCATAGCACCCCTCCGTGAATACTGAAGCCCTAAAACCTGCGACCTTCCCTCCCCCACTTCCTTATATCTATCTGGTTACCAGTGGGTTCCTGGCAACCTAGCTGTTCTCTGTGTCATTCCTCTGCCTCAGCGCTGCTATCCCTGCCCCTGTCCAGGCCGTCAGGGCTCTTGTGGCTGTGGCACCTTCTTGTGTCAGTCTCCGGGTAAAGATCATCAGTTGCCTGCAGGTCGAGCTCTGCTAGGACGTGCCTCTGCAGCAGGCATCGTCACCTGCTGACTACACATGACTCTGGACACACGTGTCCATGTGTGGGGATTTGATGAGTATGTCCCCCATAGGCATGAGCGAGTATTTGAACACTTGGTCCCCAGTTGGTAGTAGTATTGGGGAGGCTCAGGAGGTACAGTCTTGTTGGGGGAAGGATATCACTAGGGGGTTTGGAGAGTGTAAAGACTCACGCCATTTCTAGTTTGTGCTCTCTTCTTCCTGTCTGTCGCTCAAAATGTGAGCTGTCAGCTTGTTCCTCAGCCATCATGGGACCATGAGCCAAAATAAACTCTCTTCCATAAGTCACCTTGGTCGTGGTGTTTTACCACAACAGAAAAGTACAAAGACATGAAGTGACCACGGACAATTCACGGCTGTGTCCTTTTTGTCCCTCTATGCGGCTCATCATCTCCCCTGTCCCTGCTAAAGCTTTCCTCCTCTTAGCTCTCCAACACGATGTCGGAAGTCATCGGCCCACAAGCCCCTGGGAAAGGAGGAAGGACCTGGTGAGGTTTCAGCCTTTTAGTGGCTTAGGCTCACGACTGTGCATGTTGCCTCCAGCATGTTGCTCAAGCACTTCCTCTCTGTTCCTGGACATCTGCCCCCTCCAGGACATTTTCTACATAGCAGCTGAAGGATCTTCCTGTAATACGCACCAATTAGAATTTCTTCCTTCTCGAAAATACAAAGTTGCCACCTTTGCAGAGTACCATCATTCCGACACCCCAAAGGATTCATCAGGGTTCTTTCCAATCAGGCTCACCTCTCACACCTGAGCATGATTATTCATTTTGGACATGGACTCTAGAATCTGACTACCTGGATCTAAACCCTGGCTCCACACCCTATTGGCTGTGTTACTTTTGGAAAGTTAGTAGACATCTCTGGCCCCCTGTTTTCTGGTCTATAAAATAAGATGGTTGTGAGGATTGAATGAGATGCAGTATGCATAACAGGGTCTGACCCATAGTGTCTTGAGTGGCTCCTGCTTAGCTCATGAGTGGGAGTCTTGTGTGATCTCAGAAGCCTTATGTCTAGTCCTGACATTAGTGATTGTTCTCCTGCTGTTCTCCATCATTGGCAGTCTCCTAAATGTCTCCTGCTCTCTCCTGCTTTGTCATCTACTCAAGTTGTTCTTTGCAACCACCCCAGCCCACCTCCCACCTGCCTCTCAGATGGCCCATGTTGCCCTCCTTGTTTGGCCTGGGTCACCTACATGACAACTGCTTCAGTCTTAGCTGGCCTCAGAGTGCCAGTCTCAGACCTCATAGCTGTCGGACTAGTTCCCCGTGTCCTGCCCAAAACACACTTTGTCTATCAAAGTCTTGTTTGTCCTGAAGATCCACAGCCTGTGCCCATGACACCAATGGCCTGGATTGTTAGGATGAAATATAGGTCCTCCAGTGTGACAGAGCATGGCTCTAACTAGCTTTGACATCTCTGGTGTCATCATAACTCAGAACTTGTCCCCGTGCCTGCCCCTCAATGCTGACAATGCTCTGTGGCTTTCTAGTAGCTGCTTAATTTCCTCCCTCCAAGTGCTCCAACTTGTTTCTCCCACAGGCCTTGCCTGACTGCCGCAAACTTGTCATAAATCTCCCATGCAAACTCCTGCCTGCGCTCACAGATCATCCATGTGCTGGAGGTAAAGCACAGCGTGACCTCTCTGGGGTGGTTCCATGAATGTTTGTGACACAGCCTTCAATAGAGATGATGTCAAGAGAAACCCCTGCTCAGCACTGGCTGAGGCCTGGGACCTTCTAGTAAACCCATGATTCTACAGGTGAACACAGCAGAGCACAGAAGAAAGTCCAGTGATTTTCCATGATCACATACATAACAGCCAGAAATATCCTAGCAACACTAGAGCCCAAATCCAGATTTTTCTAGTTTACACTCTTTCCAACTCACCAAAGGCTAATTGGTGTAAACACATAACAAAAGCTTACCAGCTTTGTCAATGTTTTTTCTTTTGTGTGGCAGGGAGAGTACATGTATGTTTTCTTATAGATGCATGCATGCACATGTGTGCATGTACATATGGAGCCCAGAGACTGCAGTCAAGACTCTCTGAGCTATGCTGGCCAATCAAAGAGTTCTGGGATCTGCTGTCACAGTGCTGCCCACCCCACCCCAATTCTGGCATTGCAGGCACGTGCTACGGGCCCAGCTTTTTATCTGACTGCTGGGGCTATATCCCAGGCCCACATGCTTGTATGGCAGGGACTCTTTTAGCTTCATAATTTTTGGAGGTTAAAGTTCCGTGGTACAAACATTGCCACCATCCAACTGTAGAATTTTTTAAACCTTGAGTAACTGAAATTCTGTCCTTATTAAATGCTAACTCTACTAACCACCCCACCCCCAACCTCAACCCCATCTATTTCTGTATTCTTAACACTTTAAATTCTTAAGATTTTGACTTCTTGGGGACCTTGCACAGTGGGATCCTATTAGTCCTTGTGGTTTTGTGTTTGGCTTGTTTCTCTGCTAATAATATCCCACTTAAGTAATGTTGGAAAACCAGGCTTTCTCAGACGCCGTTCCAGATGACCACCAGGAGGCAGTAAAGGTGCAGAAATTTTTCAATAAGCCTCCTGAGTGCCTGGCAAGCCAGCCGGCATCCTCTATGTATCTCTTTCAGCCATCCGAGTATACAGTTACAAGATAACGGATTTCACATCCGACAGCAGAGTTGGATAAACCAGAGATACCATCAGCTGTAGTTTAAGAGCCGTCTTCCTCACATTCCGGCCAACACTAAGGCATAAAACTTCATTTCAGACACTGGCTTCAGATGCTATTTTGGCTTAATTAATTCACTTTAGTCTAGTGGTTCTCAGTGCACACGACAGAATCACATATTCAGGCTTCAGCCAGCATCAAGTCAGAATTTTGGTGGGAGGTGAGGATGATGTCGGGCCCAGAGATAGAAGCTATATTTAACATCAGTCATTGAACGGAAAGGTGCCTATTAAGCAAAACCAGAAAGGTTCAGAGGATATGAATTCTGATTTTTTTTTTTGGCTAAAGTAATGGCTGAGGGGACTGAAAATATAGGAACCTCATTTCCTAGACCCAGCACTGTGTGTGCATGTGTGTAGAGGCCAGAGGTAGGCCAGAGGTCAGAGGTTAAAGCCAGCGGTCCTTCTCAATTGCTCTTTACTGTTTTTGTTTTTAAGACAAGGTCTTTCATTGTGCCTGGAGCTCATTGGGCAGCCAGCCCCAAGGTTCTTCCTGTCTTTGCCTCCCTAGTTCTGGAATCACAGAGTTACACCCCCATGTCTAGCTTTCTTATGTGGTTGTTGGGGATCAAACTTAAGACCTGCTTACATAGCAGTTACTGAGCTAAACACATTAAGAACCCAGACCGAAGATTTGGAGTTGGGGTATCCCAGACAGCTCAGGATTCAAAGACACAGTTCCAAGACAGCCATGTTCAGGATGAGGTCAAAGCCCAGATATCAGTAATGGCTGAGATATTAAGAGAGTCTTTGCTACAGGAATCAGAAAAACATGTCTTTCATTTTATTTTATCAAAAGTAAAAATGTCACAGGGACGCTGAGGTGGGATCAGAGACCTGGGTTCTCACCCTAACTGCCTCGATAGCTAGGTATGGGACCCCAGGCAGGCCCTGCCCCTTCCCTCCACTTCAGCCTCCCCTCTGCATTAGGAGCAGATGGGATGATGTTGGTCTCAAAGGATCCTTTAGATTCAGAAAAGTCAACGCTTCTGTTAGAATTAATAATCTTGATTTGTAATGACGACTCTGGCACAGAGAGGAAGAAATATTTAACAGTGTAATGAATGACAGAGACTATTGACCATGTAGCTTAATTTATTTAAGGCACATACCCTGAATCCAAAGGAGAAAATATCACTCCTGATAATATATTGGACTCATCGGCCTAGCAAAAGCTTTCCAGAGGGAAAAATTACCCATCAGTGCAAACTTGACATTTTTCACTTGCTGATCCCTGGTTGTCATTCGTCCATAGCAGTCATGTTTGCTGTAAAGGCCATGTATGTGGATGCCTTGGGTGAATATTAAATAACGACCTAAGCGTCAAGGTCACTGTTGCAGGAAAGGCTGTGCAGAGGGCAGGCCCAGAAGGGAGCCCGTATTGATCTCTTGTGAAGTTCCATTCTGGAATCCTGCTGACACGGAGGAGACAATTGATGGGAGCCATTATCAAGGCTGTAAGTGTCCCTCCATTGTTAAGGATCTTTTACAAGACCAAGGGATCGGCAAAGGCTTCAGCTAGAAATATAGGCCAGTCAAAGAGATAAGTACATTCTGGAGTGCAGGCGGCCTGGGTCAGGCTTACACAGCGAAGGCAAAAGGCCAGCACCAGACCAGCACTGACTTTGCCCTGCTTTTGGTGATGGCTTAGAACAGAGCTTCCACGCCAGGAGCTGCAGAGAGCAAGGTGTCCATCTTCACATGTCCCCACTGAAAACCCCTTCTCTGCACACTTCAGTCCATCTTCTTCCATAGCGTCCCAAAGCACCCCAGTAAAGGTGTTGGGATGGCTCAGGCCTTCGGAGCTTGTAAAGAACAGAAATGCATGTCTTTCAGCTCCAGAGGCTAAGAAGTCCAATGTCAAGATGCTAGTAGCTGGTGAGGGGCCTTCTTACTACATCACAAGGTGGCAGAGAGCACCATAGGACCAGACACATCCCATGTCCTAGCCAGCATTCAGGAGGGCTGGTCTCTCCCTTTCTTCTGAAGCCACCAGCGCTGTAATAGGGTTCTACCCTTATGATTTCTCCAACTTCACCTGCCAAGTTTCTACCTTAAGAGGTTAAGTTTCCAGCATGTGAGCTTCAGGTGGAACACCTTGAAGCCATAGCCTGGAGGAACCAGGTACCCATAAATTATACACAACCACAGGTCCAGATCTGGGCTGGCCAAGTACCTAGATGGTTTTGGGCGTGTCCTGCTGATCCAGCTCTGGGAGGAGGGCAGCTGCTGCAGATGACAGAACCTAGTTCTTGAAAAGTCCAGACAGATAGAGGGATTGGCCAAGTCTATGAGATACATATAATAAATTAGCAGAAAACCTGTTTTGTATGTGCTAGCTCAGGGTTTGTTACTGTGCCTGGTCCTTTGTACATCTCAGCTGGTCACATCTTTACAGTGTTCCATTGAGGGCTGAAAAAAATATGGAGGAAGGCACAGGGCTCTAGGGTAGTCGATCCAAGACTCAGTCCCAACTCTGCTCCCTCCCCCAGTTAAACTTGCAAGTTTATTTTCTCATTGAATCCTTAGCCTGCTCAGGTGGTCAGATGCTTGCCTAGCATGCACAGAGCCCAGGTCCACATCTGCCAGATGTGATACTCGCTTATCTGTGATCCTAGCTCTTGGGAGGTAAAGATGCTTGGGCGATGAGTTCAAGTCATACTTAGCCACTTAGCCATAGAGCAAGTTCAAGGCCAGGCTGGACAAGATGCCCCATCTCAGAACAAACAAGATCCAGAAAGGGAAAAACATCTTGATTCTATTTGATAGATATTGAAAGAAGAGAGAAATAATTTGCTCTGTAAATGACACCACCAGAGCTTGAACCCAGGAAAGCTGACTCTTTCCTCTCATATGTAACAGTGGCTGCATCCCTCCATAACAACCATGTTTTCTGGGAGGGTTCGATGAGGTGACTAGTGTAAAGCTCCCGGGACAATGCCTGGCACATCACAAGAGCTCACAAGTTGTATTAAGCTGCTGCCGTTGTTATTGTTGCATGACTTGTTAAGAATACAACTGAGTTCTGCTCACGTGACTTGAACTCAAGTCAACTTTTCTAATCCACATTCCACCTCACTCTTGAGTACAGGACTGAGGACAAGTCTCATGTCACTGTGCCTCCAGGCAGTGTCATCTCTGTGGAAGGGGGATCTCTGACAGAACCCTAATGGTCTGGTCTTTTCCCTCCCTTCCAGGTTCAGACGGTGAAAGACGGTGACCCCTCCTGGAGGCCCACTTTTATTGTGAAACCAGATAGTGGTTGTCAGGGTGATGGAATCTACCTCATTAAGGATCCCTGCGATGGCCGCCTGACTGGGACCCTCCATAACAGGCCAGCAGTGGTCCAGGAATACATCCGCAAGCCTCTCCTTATCGACAAACTCAAGTTCGACATCCGTCTGTATGTCTTGCTGAAGTCCTTGGACCCCTTAGAGATTTATATAGCCAAAGATGGACTCTCTAGGTTTTGTACAGAGCCATATCAGGAACCTAACCTCCAGAATCTGCATCATGTCTTTATGCACTTGACCAACTACTCCCTGAACATCCACAGTGGCAAGTTCGTCCACTCTGACAGCGCCAGCACCGGCAGCAAGAGGACTTTCTCTAGCGTTCTTTGTAGACTGTCTTCCAAAGGTGTGGACATCAAGAAGGTCTGGTCTGATATCATCTCCTTAGTTATTAAGACTGTCATCGCCCTGACCCCAGAGCTCAAAGTTTTCTACCAGTCAGACATCCCAACAGGGAGGCCGGGGCCCACCTGCTTCCAGGTAACCATGCCAGCCGCCACCCTGAATGGAGTTTCAGCCCTGAGTGGGCCGAGGAAAGGCTCCTTGGCTATGGGATGAAGGATGGGCAGGATTGCATTGTCAGAGGTGGGGACACACAGGTGGTGGCCACTCTGGGCTTTTGTGTTAACCCCTGAGCCCAACTTTCAACTTTGTTTCCTAGGTGACTTGGAGCAGGCTACTTTCCTTCATTTAACTATAAATCTGTAAGATTCTTGTAAGAGCACATATGTCATGCATGTGTACATTCTTCGTTCATTGGAGAGCTGTTACTGCCTACTTAGGAGAGGGTCAGGCATTGTTGTAGAATCCTGCTGCCCGATGCCAAGAATCCATAGTGGGAGAAAGCCATTAAGAAGCATTGACACAGAGGGTTACATGTGGTAGAGTCAAGTAAGAAATGGACCAGGAGCTATGGGGTGGTGGACCCATCCACCATTCATCCACCATTCCTGGCTCAGTCCAGGAAGTCTTCTTGAAAGACATGGCAGTCCCACTGAAAGCTGAGGTGAGATGGAGCAGGAAAAACATGAGTAGGGATTGCCACAGACTGTTCTAGGTGAAGGCATGCTGCTTTGGAGGTAAGAGGGAAACCTGGTGTGTTTGAAATGCCCAAAGAAGTTCAATGTAGTTGGGGGTAGTTAGGGATGTGCTTTGATGCACAGAGAAGGAATATGAGAAAAGGTGAGGTGGGGGTGAGCAGGTTAAGCCCAAGTTGTGGAGAGCCTTAGGGGCAGTGACAACCATTATCAGAGGATTATAAACGGGGCAGATCGCAGTCAGCTCAAAAGTACACAGTTCCATGATCACAGCTCCTAGCTGCCAGGAGATTGCTAATGTATGCTTTTGTACAAGCAAGAGCAGATGCTGGCTCTAAATAAGAAGGCCTTGATAGTCATGAAGAGAAAAGGTAAAGCCAAGTCCCATCTAAGAATGTTGGATGGCTAGACTCAGTGACTAGCAGAGAGGAGGACACATGCGTCTTAGGCTCTTGGAAAGATGGATAGAGGCTACTTGTAGAGGACTGGGCTATCAGGGAAGGACCAGGATCTGGAGGCAAATGCCTGCACGGCAGTCGAAAGGAGAGGTTAGTATACAAGTGGATATTTGGGCTGGCAACTGGGAAAGACCAGAGTGGGTTGGAGAAAGAACTGGGAACTCAACCACTGCAGTGACTGAAGGCATGAGGTGGTGTGGAGAGGACCCTTGTGACACCCACCCCCCGTCCACACACACACACACTTAACAGAAGGATGGAAAGAGGCAGGGAACCAACAAAGGAGACTGAGAAGATTGGTCAGGGGGGAATGTGTTAGAAATACCAAGGAAGAGATGCTCAGAAAATACCTGGGCATGGGCTTGTAGCCTCAAACATTGTCACGATGTCAGGCAAGACCATTCCTGGAACTGTCCATTACGTTCACTGACACTTGTCCTGGGGACTGTAGCAAAAACTGCCTTGAGCAGCCAGCCAGTTTGTGAGAGGGAAGGAAATGGAGTATGGTGTAAAACAGCTTTTAAAAAACATAGTTCTCAAGGGTGAGACGGGCATGGAGACCAAGCACTTACTGGGCACACCTTTCCTGTCACCAGATCTGTCAGACCAGGCAGAGAAGATAAAATGAACCTCTGGGATCCTCTCCTCATAATCTTTCACATTGTTGCATAGCATGATGGGAGTAGGGTAGACGGGGTGGTGATGGTGGTGGTGGTGGTGGTGGTGGTGGTGGTTTGTGTTTGTGTTTGTGTGTGTGTGTGTGTGTGTGTGTGTGTGTGTGTGTGTGTGTGTGATGTGTAAGGAATAAAACAACACAACATATTTGTAATGATCACACCTGGCCCACTGCCCAGTGCCAATGTGTATTCTTCCCTATTCTATTCCCCAGCCCATCCTCTACATAGCCACTGTTCTGAATGTTATGCTGATCATTTCCTCAATTTTTACAACTACATGTGGTTATGCGTGTATGTCCCCTCCCCAACACCAGACAGCACACTGCCTTATCTGACTCACTTCAGAACTTCTAACAGCCCCAGTGTGAATCCCACCTCCTGAAGTGCCTGCTCCTTCACAGGCAATGGCTCAAAGCTCTGTCCCATTGCTGGGGCTGGTGGCATGGCTTTGCTTGCACTGGTGCACACCACATAAGTACGAACAATTTAGCACTTTTCCTATCAAGGGAGATCTGGGTGTCTCCTAACTGGGCTAGATGGGTCAAAGGCAGTAAGGGACAAGAGTGAAGAGAGGGATTAGAGCAATGTCTCTCACAGATGGATTCCCACTGACCAGCCCTCAAACACACTGGGTAGCTCCAGATCCAGAGGCTCAGGGTTTGGGCCCCCATCAGCAGGATCATCAGGCGAAGGCCCTGGACAGGGATTGAGCCAGCTGGAGAAGTAGAATTGTCCTGTAGAGTCCCATCCACAGTCCTATGGCAGTCCCACCCTCCAAGCCTTCAGTTCCTAAGCAGGTATGTGCAACAACCATGTGGAGATGGTTAGAAAGGGCTGCTGAGGAAGACTTCAAGACAGTGCCAGAGCAAAGAAATCCTGACCCAGGCCACCACAAAGTGAGGGCAGAGGAGACACTGGTGATGTGGTCACACCCTGGGTTCATCCCTGAGGACAAGTGTGGCCATGCCTGTTCGGCAGGGACAACTATTCTAGGAGCATCACATGGGGCCAGGCGAGCATGGCCAAACCACAGAGGACCAGTAAGGAGGACCGGGATGGTCATTATGTGCGTGTCCTGCAGCAGACAGGCAACAACAGCCATCAGGGTTGGGGCAGGGCCAGCTGTAGCAGACTGAAGGTCCAGATCAGGAGCCACTGCTTTGGTCAGAGTCACCTCTAGCAGATGAGCCCAGAACCCAATGACCATTTGCCACTGTTTGACCACATACTAAACGCTTCCAGGGTGAGGAGACAAGCTGGGGATGAAGCCCGTTCTGGCACAGTGAGTACTGGAGTCTTTCTCACCACCCAGTGGGAGACCTCTTAGGTTCCTTCTGTACACTTATACTGTGTGTGTGTGTGTGTGTGTGTGTGTGTGTGTGTGTGTGTGTGTGT
>JADRCD010215546.1:27566-41140 GCA_019843815.1 Montemys delectorum
TGTGTGTGTGTGTGTGTGTGTGTGTGTGTGTGTGTGTGTGTGTGTGTGTGTGTAAGCAATATGGGTAAAGAGGCTTGAAGGTGTCAAGTGGTATCTGCTTAGCATGCCACTTGCTGCTCTGTGTGTCTCAGATACACAGTGATGGGGAGGATTTGGTACTTACTTACAGCCGAGTCTACCCCCCACTTGCTCTGTCTGGATCACCTCTCAGGATGCTGTTAGCTGGGCTCCAGACACCGGGCAAACCTTGAGCAGCTTTCCCGGGTATAGGTCTGATGTCTGTTTGCCGTGTGACCTGTCCTAAGTCACTTAACCCTTCAGGAACTCAGCTTCCTCCCCGGCCTCACAGGGTCGGCATCCAATTCCCGTGAGATGGATGATGACGTGGGAAACACTGCAAACCGTTGAGACTCTGCACAAATGCAGGAACTTATTTCTTAGCTGGGTAGGTCTTTCTTGCTTGTAGCAAGGCCTGGCCAGATGGCAGCATTACAGAGCATAAGTCCTGGCCAACCAAATTACACTCATCTGGGGCATGTGACTGTGACCCTGTCCCAGCCATGACCACAGTAATGACTTGGAAAACATGGTGGCCAAGCAACAGCTGGCATGGCTCTGTTGTGGTCAGACTTCCTGTAATCTGCTGCTGAGGAGCACAGCTGCCCTGTCATTGCAGCCTCTTCCTTGTTATTGCCCAGGCACCCCCAGCCACAGAGCCTCACATCTGCTGTCTTGAGGGCAGTTAGTGTGACCCTGGCTTAAATACCAAGGTCAGCCTGGGTGTAGACGACTATGCGGCAGAGACACACACAGAGGGAACACACTCTGTGACTTGGACTGTATATTTTTCTTCTTCCCCATATCTAATTCTGTCTTCAGCCATGACCATCCTATTGGATGCCTAGAGATAGAGCTTTCCAAAGGCCTAGCATAATCCTCCTCTTCCTGTGTCCTCTGCCCTTTTCCTTACCCCACAGCCTCGATGTTACCAGGCAGAAGCTGAGAATCAGTGTATGTGTATGGGGGAGGGGCTGTCAAGGGCTGGGGTTTCCTTCTCAGATGGTCGGGGTTTGAGCTTCTCCCAGCTCCTGCTTACAGCAACTGTAGCTGGCAAGCACAACAAGTCAACCTTTCCTAGTCTGGATTTCCAAAGCTATTAGTAGCGAGCTTGTTTGTAGCCATATCCCAGAGTTGTAGCATGCTCCAGTAAAAGGGAGCTGTGTGGAACAGTCCTCAATACACAGTAATCACTTAATAAGTGAGAAGATGGGTGTTTATTACTATGACAACAGTTCTCACACCTACCCACAAGAAGGGACCTTGAAGTTGCAGTAAATCGGCAACTATTCTCATTTTGATGTTAACTAGGACATTGGTGATACAAGTTTGGAACCAAGTTTGAAAACCAAGCCCTCAGCCTGGCGTTTGTCACATCCCAAGCCAGCTGCCTAGTTCCCCTATGTCTCAGCCTTCACTCTCCCACACCAGATCTAATTCCTTTCCCGTGGTCATCACCAGTGCCTCCCTGATTGAGCCACTGGGTTTCCTGTCTCTGCCAGCCTGGTCTGCTCGCTTCTATTCACTAGTTTCGATATCCAGAACCTTCCAAAAGTACAGCTCAAGACCTTCTTTCTCTGTAAAGCCTTCCTTGTCCACTATGACAGCTATGTTTTCTTCCTCTGCGATCTAGCACATTCCCTGGGTACCCGCTGAGATGGGGCATGAGATAGGTGTGGGGCATGTGACTAAGGACAAAGTAAGGCCAGTGCCTCTAAGGGGTACTTTGTTTAGTGTGAAAGACTCATGGAGATAGTCCCTGCTCCTAATACATCATGCTGTCCAAGGGCACACTTAAGGTGAGGGGGGAGAGTTAACTGCCCAACCGAAGGCTCCCTGAGGAGGGGATGCCCAAGTGAGTTCAAGGCACGAAGAAGAGGGTTTTTTCCAACAGACACTGAAGGGTCTCACATTCTCCTTTTTCTCAGCTACCTTACTGTTTGCTCTTCTTCTACCTCTTCCTCTGGACCTGTCATCATTTGAGATCTATTGGAGACCCCTAGAGATCGATTCTTGGAAATTTATCTTTGTACATCTACCATCTCTTCCTAAATGATCTCATTCTGTCCTGTGGCTTTAGGGAATCAGCTAAATGCTGTTAGGTCCTAAAGTCATATTGCTAATCTTGACCTCTGCTGGAGCTCCAGGCTGATATATACCATTGCTCCCTTGCTCTTCCCACTGGGATAGCTAGTGGGCACCAAACACCAGAGTCAAAAGCAAAACCCGCGCCTTCCTTCCTAGAGCCTGCCACCCACACCCCTTCCTGTTTCAGTAATCGAGTAGTACTTACATAGACCAAAAACTGGAATCATCCCTAGCTCTTCCATTCCCTTCTTGCCACACGCAACCCACAAACAACCCCGTAGTAGCCAACAGGAAGTTTTAGAAATACAAGTCAGATGACATCGGCTTCCCTTGCTCAAATCCCGCAATGCCGCCCTCATTGCACCCACATCCATGGCTGCTATGTGGCTTATAAGATGCTGTCTAATCCATCCTCTCTGTTCTATCAGAGCTCAGATCCTGTCATGTTCCTTTTGGCCATCCACTTTATCTCAGTGCTCGTTTCTGGAATGTTCTTGCCAGTCCTTCAAACAGGACTCACGCTCTTACTTTAGACGTTGTTGACACATCACCTCCTGAAGTCCACAGTTCTGGTCATGATGGAGCCACAAAGACTCACCCTCAACAGCTAGGCTGCCAGAAGCATGTAAGAATGGGTATATGAGTAAGTGTTTTGAGCTTTGGATGGTAGAGGTGGCCATCCACTGTGGGCCCAAGGAAAGCATGGAGCCAAAGCAAATCCTACTGATGTCCCTGCTTTCTGTTGGAGGCAGTGTCTGGAGTAGAGGACAAGATGGGGTGCCACACAGAGCTGGTGACCTCAAGGAAGGTGACTGGTGATGTGTGCCGGGTTCTGGAGAGCTGCTGGTTAAGTCAGGCAGGAGCCTTAGACATCTACCCCAGGGTCCCAGCAAGTCTTAGCGGAGTCCTAGGCCATTTGTGGATGTGTGGGGGTGGGGGTAGGGGTGTTCTTCTACCAAGCTGGCAAAGAATGACCCGGAACTGATAATGTGACCTTCTGGAGCTCACGCGTGATGGGGAGGAGTTCTAGCCTTGAACAGGGTCCAGACCTGAGCTACAGTCCAGAGGCCTTGCTGGTTACTGAGGGTGTCTAATGAAGACGTCAACGATATTCTGCCTCCATGAGTTGGCACATGGGTTCTTCCTCAGATGACACAGCCTATCTGACCATGAACAAGATTTTAAGGTATCAAAAGAAACCACTAAGACTGATTGCAGCACAAAGCCCAGAGTCTTGAGACACATTCTAGGCATCATCATGGTGCCGCCATGGTGCCCAGCATCCAACTGAAGAAATCACTCATGGTGCACACAGGAAAGAGAGCCGGGGCCAGGTGTTCACTAGATCCAAAGTCTTAATGATGATGGGACCAGATGGAAAAGAACAACAAACTATTATAGTGATGCACAAGAACTCAAAGAGATTGCTATTTTAATGAGGAGAGAGCTAGAAGTCCTTAAAAAGAGAAGGTGAAACTTTTAAAGAGACTAAAATCCAAGCCAAGCATGCTGGTCCACATCTGGAATCTTAGTGCCAGAGAGGCTGAGGCTGAGGGGTGGAGGCTGAGGCTGAGGGATGGAGGCTGAGGCTGAGGGATGGAGGCTGAGGCTGAGGGGTGGAGGCTGAGGCTGAGGGGTGGAGGCTGAGGGATAGAGGCTGAGGCTGAGGGGTGGAGGCTGAGGCTGAGGGATGGAGGCTGAGGCTGAGGGATGGAGGCTGAGGCTGAGGAATGGAGGCTGAGGCTGAGGAATGAAGGCTGAGGGGTGGAGGCTGAGGCTGAGGGGTGGAGGCTGAGGCTGAGGGATGGAGGCTGAGGCTGAGGGATAGAGGCTGAGGCTGAGGTTGAGGGATGGACGCTGAGGGATGGAGGCTGAGGCTGAGGGATGGAGGCTGAGGCTGAGGGATGGAGGCTGAGGCTGAGGGATGGAGGCTGAGGCTGAGGGGTGGAGGCTGAGGCTGAGGGGTGGAGGCTGAGGGATAGAGGCTGAGGCTGAGGGGTGGAGGCTGAGGCTGAGGGGTAGAGGCTGAGGCTGAGAGGTGGAGGCTGAGGCTGAGGGATGGAGGCTGATGCTAAGGGATGGAGGCTGAGGCTGAGGGAGGCTGAGGCTGAGGGATGGAGGCTGAGGCTGAGGGGTGGAGGCTGAGGGATGGAGGCTGAGGCTGAGGGATGGAGGCTGAGGGATGGAAGCTGAGGCTGAGGGATGGAGGCTGAGGCTGAGGGATGGAGGCTGAGGGATGGAGGCTGAGGTTGAGGGGCAGAGGCTGAGGCTGAGGGGTGGAGGCTGAGGGATGGAGGCTGAGGCTGAGGGGTGAAGGCCAACTGGGGCTGTATAGTGAAACCCCATCGTAAAGGAAAAGAAAGAAGCAGCAAGAAAAGAACCGAAATGGATTGTTGTTAATGACGTGACGTTTCACTGACTGGGTAACTGAAGAAAGCAGTAGTGACCTTGAAGATACCAGCAGAGCTGTGCAAAACTCCACAGAGAGGTACAGGACAGGGCGAATCATGGAACATACCAAGAGGCCTAACTCAGGCTCATCTGGGCCCCAGGACAAACAGAGAAAAGGAAAGCACAGCAAACATGAAAAGAACTGCTAGGGAAAACGTTCCCAATATGGGTAAACATAACAGAAGCTCACAATCCAAGCTAAAACAAAACAAAACCACCAACAAACTCCAAACAGGATACACGTCATCCTCCCCAACTTGGACACCCCCACGCCCACCCCACACACCATAAGACTTAGAATCAAACTGTAAATAACCAGCAATGACAACATCTTTAAAGCAGCCATGGAAAAAAGACTAAGTCATTGAAAGGAAGAATGGCATGTACACACACACACACACACACACACACACACACACATGCATATACATGCATATACATGTACACATGCACGTGCACATGCACACACACACACATGCACATGCACACACACGCACACACACACGCACACACACGTGCGCACACACACATGCACACACACGTACACATGCGCGCGCACACACATGCACACATGTGCGCACACACATACATGCACACACGTGTGCGCACACACACATGCACATGTACACACGTACATGCACACACAAGCACACACGCACATGCACACACACACACACGCGCGCGCGCACACATGCACAGATGCGCATACACACACATACAAGCACATGTATACACACACACACACACGCACACATGCACACACATGCACGGATGCGCATACACACACACAAGCACATGCATACGCATGCACACATGTACGTGCACACCCGCATGCGCACACACCCTGTGAGAGGCTGTGTGAGTCAAAAGGCAGTGGCTGACAGAGGATTCCTCCTTAGAATGGCTTTCCCTGGCCTCTGCCCCCTGTGGCAGGCTTCATGTTCTTGCCTTGCTCATGGCCCTGCCTCCTCAAAAACATGAACCCTGGAGACAGCACAACTTTATTTTGGGTTGCTTTGTTCCTAGTGACAAAGAAATGGTGCCCTCCAGGAAGAAGAGAAGAGTTAGGGTCGGAGAGACACAGCAAATTAAAGCAAACTAGAACTTTGTGGTTAGAACCCACGGTGAGCAGATGTGTGAGACACGGTCCAGCCAACCTTAGCTGAGGTCACGCCATGGGACCTGAACCTCTGTGGGCAGAGGTAAGGCAAAGGAGTGGTCGTATTCTATTAGCATTCTAGAAGTTACCCTGACACCTAATTGCCAGATAATTTAATTTAAAAAGTATGAGTTTGAAATCAGGGAAAGGTGAGAGCTGAGAGTAGGATTCTGGGAGAGAGACTGGGCCAGGTCAGAAAGCTCAGGCAGGAGCTGGTGAGCAGGCAGCTCTAAAGGGTAAAGGGAGAAGTTTTGGCTTGATTGATGGCTGGGTAAGGAATCGGGGAAGCAGTATAGATGTTAGAGGAAAAGGATACTGTGTTCATTATCTACCTGTTATCTACTGCTGCGGACAAAAGAGCAGCTAAACAACCTTCCTGCATTATATCAGCATTCCTGGTGATCAAGCTAGGGAGAGGGCCTGGAGAGTTGGCTCAGCAGTTAGGAGCATTTGTTGCTCTTGCAGAGGACTTGGGTTTGATTCCTAGCACCTCCATGCTGACTCACAATTCCTTTAACTCCCGATCTCAGCAGGCACCAGGCACACACGGTGCACAAATGTACAAGCAAGCAAAATACTAATGCTCAGAAAATAATAAAATAAATAAATCTAAACCCCCCAACATAGTAAACTTTTAAAGACCTAGGGGTATAATTCCAACACTCAGGAGATAGGTAGATCTCCGTGAGTTAGAGACTAGTCTGCTCTACATAGCAAATCCCAGCTTAGTCAGAGTTACACAGTGAGACCCCTTGTCCTTTTCAAACAAAAAATCGGGGAATAACTGATGTGTGTCTGGCTCCAGTCTCCAGGCTGGCCAGGGCTTCAGTACTCTCAGCCTCCCTGAGGAAGGTGGTCCTCCAAGTTCACTCACAGTGTTGACAGGACGCAGGTCCTGCCTGGCAGGGCCTCAATAAATCAGGTCAGTTCTATCCTTCTCTACAGAGTGACTCACTTGCATGCCTGGTGGCTTCTTTCAGAGTGGAGAAGAGCACCCCAGGACAGAAGCCACTATCCTTTTTTAACTTAATATTGAAAGAGGTACGCCATCAATTCTGCCTCTTTCTGTCAGAAACAGGTACTAAACGTAGCTTTCACCCAAGAGGGTGGAGGTGGTTGGGGGGGGGGGGGTTGGACAAACTCTTGAATCCTGGGAGATGGGATTCATTGAGACATTAGAGTCCAAGGGCCATGGGTAGTTATATATATAATTTGAGGAGACCCAGACTTCCTTGTCTTGTTGAAAGTAGTTGATCTAGATGGTCTGTAGCTCACTCAGAAGAGAACATTCTCTCTGTGGAATGTAGCTTGAAGCCTTTGTGTGAGTCTACAGTCAGTTGCTGAGGGCCCTCTCCAACTCAGTCTGAAGCTTCTAGAGGTCAACAGTGAAGCTCAGATGGTTTTAAGTGCCAGGGCACCCTTCAGGTAGGAGCCTCACCACATAAGTGTTGGTCAAAAGGCTCCATAAGGCAGATCACACAAGTGAAAACCATCTCTCCCTGTGACAACACTTGCTGTGCCACACTGTGAGAGACTCTGAGAGGGAGCGCCTTCCCGTCCCAAGCTGCAGGTTCTAGTCTCCTAAGAGAAGGGACTAGACAAGATTAGGGATTTTTCAAAAAAGACAAAGAAAAGGGGGCCTGGAGAGATGGCTCAGAGGTTAAGAGCACCAACTGCTCTTCTTCCGGAGGTCCTGAGTTCAATTCCCAGCAACCACATGGTGGCTCACAAGCATCTGTAATGGGATCCAATGCCCTCTTCTGGTGCATCTGAAGACAGCTACTTACATACATTAAATAAATAAATCTTTTTTAAAAACAAAAAAATTACATAAATGTCTCTTCCTGGAAGTAACATATTAAAAATAAGTCAAAGTTGATCCAATGTGACTGGCTTCCTCCTTCCAAAAAACCACCATCTTGGGAAATTGTGGACCAAGAAAATCCCAGTCTCTCCACACTTTGGGTTTCGTTGTAGGCTTCTAGACACCCAGGTTGCCATGCCAGGATCCTGCCTACTGCCCTTTCCTCACAGCCCCCATGTCTCCAAGCCAGTGGCCCTTTTTTTTGTTTTGTTTTGTTTTGTTTTTTGCCAGTTTAGTGGCAAGATCCAAGTTGAAGTTCTTCCCGGTCCTTTGAGTCTGACATAGTTCATCAGCAAACTTGTTGAGAGGAAAATAATTCAGATGTCCTTAAACTTACAAAAACTATAATATGCTTGAGCTTCCTTAGACACACATTCCATCAAGTGCTTTGCAGAATGTATTCCGTTGTGAGTCCTACTTGATGGTGCATTGGTTGTATAAACCATTTAGTAAATATCACACTAAAGAATGAGTGAACGCTCTTATTCCCATTTTACAGGTAAGGACCGTACGGTCTAGAGCCACCAGGAAGCTTGCCTTCACCATAAAGACAAGCATGGAACATGAGTAGTTCCTTGTTACTCTATAGCATGCCCACGCCATTTCCTTTTCTTGCTGATGTCTTAGTTGGAAACTGAAAAGAGCTAGCGTAGATCACCTTCTGTATGGCGAGCACAGACCTAGGTACCACTTTTCTTAGCCATGATTAGTGACCTTGTAGGGCTTCCATTTTATGCTGGTTTTTCAATGAGGTAATGGGCTCAGAAATACCTTCCCTAAAGCGCATTAAAGAGCTAGTGAGGGAAACTGAGCTGAGACTGGTGCCCAGGGCTTTCTGACTCCAAAGCATATAAAATTCAATACATTCAAAGCCATGCATGCATGTTCAGGTTCTTGAATAGTTGACATCAGTGGGTGCCAAGCAACTTGTTGGAGGAGGTTTCACTGCCCCACTCTCCAACTCTCAACATCCCTCCTCATTCACCAATCCACTGGGCTTGGGACAGAAAAGAGTCTACCAGGTTTGAAAAGTATAAATCCATACTTTTCAGATGTAGCAGAAAGCCAGGGCATATAATTAAGGATGACCGGCATTAGCACTAGCCATTGTCCTCGGCCTCATCTGCAGCACATGGCTCAGGCTAGGTCCAAAGTTACACTGATGATGTCACCAGATCTCTTAAAGGCCTCATCACTCATACCCATTTGTCATTTATTATTAAGCAGGTCTGTAATATACACAGCGTGTCTACTGATTTCCATCCCTTCCTTTTCATGACCATGGGAAGAAAAATAGTCCAAGGGTGATTTTTCCCAGCTCCTCACCCCGATTGCCCTTCACCAAGACAGAAGTTCATTTTGAATCATTCCCAAAAATGGACATCCAGACTTTGATTTCATTAATATAGATGAAACTACAGTTTGATAATTATCATTTAACTAATGCATATTCTATATGGATGAGAAAATGGATTCCCCTCATCTCTCCCTTTCAAGTCTGTAGATGAAGGGGTGTCTACACTGTACCTTTTTCTTTTCTTTCCACTTATCCTCTTCATTGTTTTTTTTTTTTATTTGAGACCCTGGGGTTGTGTCAATGTTGTTGGAAATGTTCTAATGGTCTTCCCTCTCTAGAGATAATGGGATCCCCTCCTCCACCCCAGGATCTGAGGTCTATGTAGGTTCAAGTCTGAACCTCATAAGGAGGGATCTCAAGGATGCAAAGTTATCCAGGTAGAAGACTGTGTGAGGGGGGAGAGCAAGAGTCACCTGGCACTTGGTCTGATAGATTTGTTAAGGAAGGGTCCAGAGGCAAGGGTGGCTGGATGGCAGAGCTGAAATCAAGCACAGGGGTCCAGCAGTTGGTGCTGGAATGAGCCTGGCCTGTGATAGGGATGTGTGGAGTCACTCACTGCACAGGGTCCCATGTTTGGAGTGCCCTTCCAGCCAGGAAAGTATTAATGCTTTTTGTTTGTTTGTTTGTTTTTGGTTTTGTTTGTTTGTTTGTTTGTTTTTGAGACAGGGTTTCTCTGTATGGCTCTGGCTGTCCTGTAACTTACTCTGTAGACCAGGCTGGCCTCAAACTCAGAAATCTGCCTGCCTCTCCCTCCCAAGTGCTAGGATTAAAGGTGTGTGCCACCACCGCCTTGGCATGGGTTAATGCTTTTCGAGCAAAGAGACACACACTCATATAATACTGGAGGCACATATGATTGGTTTAGATGTGAAAGCCAACACACTCACATACTAGGTAGGCAGTACTGAGGAAACCCACAGTGCTTTCCAAGGCCCAAACTCTGCTTCTAAGTGTTTTCATAGGATCTAATGAGATTCTGAATCCCCCCCACTCTGTGTGTGTGTGTGTGTGTGTGTGTGTGTGTGTGTGTGTGTGTGTGTCACACATCAATAGGGGTCCTAGGAGCTGGAACACACACACACACACACACACACACACACACACACACACACACCAAGAGATTATATCAGCCTCACTTAGGAGAGGGTGACTGCCCCATTCTCCACTGATTCAGGGGTGTAGCCTGTAGGATGAGCTACTTTGAAACCTTACTCATGCACACTCCAGGTTAAGAAAGGTTGCTTTAGGTTTCCAGAAATGCATCCAAGAAGTAACTTAACAGGGGGAAGTAGAACAAAGGCCAAGAGAGAAGTCAATGGACTGCTAGTAGTCCTTAACATAATAAAACCCCTGTTAAAAAAGAAAGAGGTCGTCATTTTATGTCACTTGAGATGACACTGATAGAGGCACTATGGGAATGTATCCCATCACCAAGGTTTCCATAAAAAAGGTCTGCTGTCCATTTGGTTCAACAAGTACACCCAGAGGAGCAAGGGCTGTGGAGGACAGAGATCAGGGTCAAGGCCAAGTCCAGAGACGGAGTTTGAATTTATTTTCCCCTTAATGTCCCTAATACCATACTCAATTCCTGAGAAGAAATTGTGGCCCGAGGGACTAATGCTGAGTTATGTTTGTTCTGCCCAGATTCTAGGCTTTGACATTCTTCTGATGAAAAACCTGAAGCCTATGCTACTTGAAGTGAATGCAAACCCCAGCATGAGAATTGAGCATGAATATGAAGTAAGTGATTGCAGCACCTCTGGGCCATGAGGCTGCAGAGCAGAGCACCCCTGGGCTTCGAGGCTGCAGTGCACCCTGCACCCCTGGGCCACGAGGCTGCAGCACACATACCCCTGCTTGCAGGGCATCCCCTTGGCTGCCCAAGGCTTGCCATCCTTGAAATTTCACAGCTAAGTTTCGTTCAAGTCAAATACTTTTAGTTCTGTCAAGCTCCAAACGGAGTCTATTAATATGAGACCTTTCCGACCCTTGGTAATTTCCCAGCATGCCATTCTTGTCATTTTTTTTTTTTAAGGTGGGAAACTTAGAAGCAGCTGGGCCTTTCCATCAGTTTTGACATGAACTAATTAGTTAGCCTCAGGAGATGAACTAATTGAAATTCTATGACTATGAGTTAGCCAAGTCGACATTCTTGAGCCGCTAAGATAAACAGGACATTTAACAGTGCCTGTGCCACCACTCGCAACACATTTACAGAGCTGGAGGAAATACCCCTAAAATTACTACTGGGCTTTGGGGGGATTATCCGGATTCTTTTAATTTTCTTTCAGCCCTCTCCACATTCTCAGCTCTTACAAAAATAATCCAAGAAGCACAGTGCTAAGACCAGGCATGTGGTGCACACCTGTAGTCCCAGGAGTCCAGAGGGCAGAATCATGAGTTCAAGACCATCCTCAGCTACATATCAAGTCAGTGGCTAGCTAGCCTTGGCTAACAAAATAAAACCATTCCAGTAACAACAAAACCATAGCACTATTATTTCTCTGTGTGAGTTTTATGAATTTATAAACGGGAATTTGCATGTTAACATGGAGGGAAGGTTTAAAAATTCTCTTGTATGGATTTGTATAAGCCAGATGTAGAATTAATTGTACAGCCATTTGAGCTAGTCAGAAGCAGTCAGGGCTAAGCATCAGGGCTGGGTCACAGTTCAGCTCTAACTCAGAGTCCTTACCTTCCAAGCTCTCTCCAGGGGTGTTTGAAAATATCCCCAGCCTGGTGGATGAGGAGGTGAAGGTGGCCGTGATCAGAGACACGCTGCGCCTCATGGACCCGCTGAAGAAGAAAAAGGAGATCCAGTAAGTCTCTAGTGTGTCACTGCTTTCTGCTGGTTCCTTCATGTCTCTGAATAGATCTCGCATTTCATAAATAGTCCTGTGTAACCAGCAACTCAAGATCAGGAATGGTTGGGAATATAGCTCAATGGTAGAGCATGGACCAAGCATGTGTGAGACCCTGAGTCCAATTCCCAGCACTGTATCCAACCAACCAACCAACCAACCAACTAACCAACCAACCAACCAATCAACCAACCAACCAACTAACCAACCAATCAACCAATACACAATTGTATTGATGAGGAGCAGAAGTTATGTGACACTAGGATTCAGTGACCATCAAAATCCTAATCTCCCACTTCCTCAGTGACAGATTCTGTACTTGCCTACGACTCTGACTGGCAGGAGTGTGACCGCATTCAGGAGAGGCCCCAAATGGACACGGAGAGCAGCCTCTGCCCTCCCTCATAGTGCTGAACACTCTGTGGTGTGAGCTTTGAGTTTGCAGAGTGGATGCCATTGCCTTTTGACACCTCTAGCACAGGTCCAGATTAAATTCTCCCCACACACTCCTGTAGCCACCCATGGGGACCCCAAGGGAGACAATGAACATCCCTGATTCACTTTTCATGCAAGCATCCTTGATATGAAGAACATTTCAGTTGGCCAATTGGTTCTGTTTGTCCCCCCACCACACACGTGTCAGGTTCCCACAAAGTGTTTGCTGTTGACTGAGTACTGTTACCTGAGTCTTGGCAGAAACCCGAAAGCAGGCATTTCAAGTAGTTCTTCCCATATTTGTGATGTGTCGGACTGATCCAATGCTCCAAGACCTAGCCACCGCGGCTCAAGGCAGGGAGGAATGCTGACTTTCCCCAGGAAAGTTTGTTTGTTAGGTCCCTCTGCTGAGACTCCTGCTTGAGTCACCCTCCAGCCATGCTTCTCACCCTTGACTGCACCCGAGACCCTTCCAGAGCAGTTTTCAGAGTGCCAGCATGGCCTCCACCTTCAGCAACGCTGATTCTTATGAGTATGGCTTGGAGGTTTGTCCACACGTTTGCAGGCTCCCTAGGTGCTGCCTCTTTGGCAGCCATGGTCGAGACAGACAACATACCTTGCAGGAAATGTGTGAGTCTATAAGACTGGTCATATCATCTTCAGGCAGGCTGGGTGGTAACTGTTCCCCTGATCTGTCCTGAGAGCAATGTCACCATAAACATTCACTTCTATGGTTTGTGTAGCCAGTTCTGTCTGTGTAGCCTCCATGGACTTGTGCTTCAGAGATGAGGTCCTTGGGCCGCCTGATCCTTAGAGCATCTATAGCTGGACAGTGGGCAAATGATAGGGTCACTGACTAAACACACACTGCTACTCCCACTACCTACCCTCAGAAAAAACACCGGTTAGAGATGCAATTTAGTCAGGTTAATTGCCATAAAGCACACTCCTTAAAAATCTTTCCTGTAATCGTTATTGATCTCAGTAGCCAAGATGAGATCCCAGGAGACTTCATGCTTCACACGGAGAGAAGTAGGTGGCTTTCTGCAGCATGGTGGTGCAGATTATTTTAGGATGACCTTGACACATTGGTATTCTGACTTCTTCTCTGGAAATAAGAAGTTCAAAATCCATTGTGTGGCCTGGGCATACTTTTAAATTTTAAGTTAAAAGTTGTTGTTTTTTTTTTTTTTTTTTTTTTTTTAAATTTTTTGCCTGGGCAAGTATTTTTTTCCTTTTTTTTTTCCCCTCCCCCTCTCCCGATCCTCCTTTTGCCCTCCCCTTTCCTCCTCTCACTTGTCC
>JADRCD010215547.1:0-12387 GCA_019843815.1 Montemys delectorum
AGTGTAAGGTGGACCAACACGTGTGTCCTTTCATGTGCTTGCTTTAGCAGAGCATCCTGCCCTTTGTGTGCTTCAGTGAAATGTTCCTTCTGCCTGCCTTCGCCTTTTACATCTGTGTCCACTTTAACAAAATGTTCATGCGTTTGCCCCAGCAAAACACCATCCAACCAACTTTCCATAGAATCCCCAAGTTTCCACTTCAGATGCCCCTGCCGCAAACAAATCTGGGTCAAAATAGAGGACTTCATGATGATGTGAGTTCCATTGGTCCATGATGTGTAGGTGACCAACAGCCAGTTAATCAACAAAATTATCAAATCTGTTAACATTTTTTCCCTTTTCTAAATCATCCTCAGAATTCAGTCACTTGCCTGCCTCTGCCCCTCCTTCCCACATGCTGGGATTAAAGATAAGCAACACCGTGGCTTACTTTTTTTGAGACAAGGTGTTGCTACGGGGTGTGTGTGTGTGTGTGTGTGTGTGTGTGTGTGTGAGAGAGAGAGAGAGAGAGAGAGAGAGAGAGAGAGAGACAGACAGACAGACAGACAGACAGACAGACAGAAACAGAGAGACAGAGAGAGAGACAGAAATTTGTCCCCTGGCTTGGCAGTAAGTGCCTTTACCAACTGAGCTCTTTCTCCAACCTTTGTAGGCTTCTTTTGTGATGCTGTTTCCTGTCCTGATTCCTGACAATGCTAACAGTTCTGTGCTGTTGGTGCCCTCATCCACCAGAGACTTTAGTGAGGCATTGTCACCAATGGACAAAGTCCCCAGGCCAAGCCTCTGTCCTATTAGCCATCTTCCCCTTCGTGTCCAGGCACAGGCTGTCTTCTCACTTCTAACTCTCTTCTCACTTTAGCTGATGGCCTCCTGAGCTACTACAGAGACAGAGTATAGGGAAAGACCTGGTGTATGCCAGGAGGCTTCAGGGTGGGGCGGGGGTGAGGGAAGGGAGGAAGTGGATTCTGGTCATAGCTAAGACCTGATGTCAAGGAGAGGCAACCTAAACCAAGCATAAGCCTAAACCTAAGCCTAAAACTTATTTTAAGACTAATATAGGCCTTTAATCTCAGGACTTAGGAGGCAGAGGCAGGCAGATCTATGTGAGTTCAAGACCAGCCTTGTCTACAAAGCAAGTCCAGGACGGTCAGGGCTTGTGATTTAGTGAAGACTCGGGGAACCTCCTGCAGAAGAGGAACATGAAGGAAGGACCTCAGAGAAGAAGCCTGAGCCTATCAGACAAAGGGGAGGTGGGGGGCAGGAGGGGGAAGAGATGGATATCAGAGGCAAGAAGGTGGCACAGTCCCAACCAGCTGCAGACAGATTTCCACTGTTAGTCAGTCATTGCTTGCCTGCAACAGCCTGAGAATTCTTTCAGAGACCTCTACTCCCTAGAAGCCTAGGAAAGAGAGAGAGAGAGAGAGAGAGAGAGAGAGAGAGAGAGAGAGAGAGAAAGAGAGACAGACAGACTTGATTTTGATAAGGAAAACTTCAGGATGAGCCCGTGTGGTGCTGAGAGAGTTAAATTAGGGGGAGAGTTGTTTTGTTTGTTGCTTTAAATAGAAGGTTGGTAAAAAAAAGAAGTGCTGGGGTGGGGGTGGGGAGCCTGTGAGGAGAACTAGACACACCCAAGCATGGATGTGGACCCCTTGGGAGTGGTGCTTAGCCATCTTAGTAGAAGCCTGGGAGCTCTCAGAAGTCTGTCCCAAATGGTTGCTAAGTAACTAATTTTTTTCTTTCTTTGTCCTCTTCTTTTTCTTTTATTTGTTATTTTTTGGTTTTTCAAGATGGTTTCTTTGTGTAGCCCTGGCTACATTGGAACTCTCTATGTAGACCAAGCTGGCCTTGAACTCAGAGACCCACCTGCTGGGATTAAAGATGTGAGGGAGCACACATGGCTTTCTTCTTTTGGGGCGGGGAGGGGTCTCACTGTGTAGCCCTGGCTGCCCTAGAATTCACTATGTAGACCAGGCTGGTCCCAAATTTTCCAAGATCCATGTGCCTCTGCTGAGCTCTGAGTTCAAAGGTATGAAGGAGCACACCAGACATGGTCCTTCTTGATTAATGAAAGGGTAGGGTGGAGCTAGAAGTGCCCAGGGCCGGATAAGATAAAAGCAGAGAGTCACAAGAGTCTCACAGGGTGTTAAGATCTATCTTTTACTATAAATAGACATTTCTTGTGAAATTTTAGAAAGTAGGTTTGCAGCTGGCAGAAAGGAAAAAGACCATAGATACACCCACCTAGGCCCTAGTGTGACTCATTGCCAGCTCAGCATTTTTATTTAAAATACCTTTGTATGAAAGGAGTCTTGTCCCTGTATAGGCAACCTTCATAGCAAATGCCTTCAGTTGTTTTCAAACGCTTAAGTATTTTTCTTAACATGTGTTTTAGGAGAGACGTGCACATATCAAGGCATGCACATGGAGGCTACAAGAGATCAACCTTCAGGAATTGGTTCTCTCCTACCATGTGGATTCTAGAGACAGAACTCAGATCATCAGGCTTGGCAGCAAGCGCCCTTACCTGCTGAGCCATCTCATCAGCCCTGTGCTTGAACTGAAAGGCTTTGGCCAGATTCTGGGTCTAATACCTCCATTCCCTTCCCCATTTATCCTAAGAATGAGATTATTACTCACAGTTGGGGCTTTGGTCTATTGTAGGCATTCAAAGAGTTACCCTATATTCTTTCTGTGAAGAGAAAAGGACTATAGAACAAAAAAGAAGCCAAGAGAAGTGAACAAAGGCTGTAGTGTGGTGTGGTACACACCTTTAATTCCAGCCTTCAGGAGGTTTAAAGGCAAACAGGCTGTGAGATCAGGTCAGCTTGAGCTATATAATGAGCTACCTGAGACCCTGTTACAAAGAGAGAGAGGGAGGTGGGGAGGGAGAGACTAGGAGCTCAGAAGGGAAGTAGATCTTGGTGTGTATGGTTAGGGAGGACAGCTGTGGGGCAGTTGCTAAAAATTCAGTTAGCAAATATGTTAAAGGATTTGGCCAGATGCTATGCTATTGCTAACTTCAGGTTCCCCTTGAAGAAACCGTACAGGACATGCCACAGTTAGTCCCTAAATGGGAAAGAGCCCAGGATATGTAACTTGTATACAGCCAGCAAGAAGGGAGCATGGCTAACTTAGCCTCTGCCTTTAAGACCCGTTTTCCCAACCAAGTGAGAAGCCACAAGGAGCCAGGCTGTGGCTGTACTGAGGGCACTGGGTCTCAGTGGAGGTATCTCTGCGCTCTGGAAGACTGCTCCAGTTGGAGTCTCAGGACCACTCCATAGCCAGCCAGGACCTCAGCAGGCAGGACCCTTCCCAGAGCCCACACACTTGGAGACACCACCCATTCCCCATCATCCGTGCATGGTCAGTGGCTCTAGCCTTCTTCCTCATCTTGGGAGTCCCTGGAAGAAGCCAGGCTCTTTTGCTTTCCTCCAACAATAGAAAATAGGGTCCTCCTCTTTCTACCTCTTTGCCTAGGTCCAGCCACATCTCCATCTCCTTCGAGTTCTAACAGCAGAAGGCTGACAGTCACTACCTGTCACGGAGAGGAGAAAGCCAGGCAGGAGTGTATTTGAAGCTGATCCTTACAAGCACCTATCCAATGTCTACATTCTATACTCCCTCCTCCAGCCTCAGGCAGTCAAGTTCCTCACATACAAAAAGTGAGTGAGTTCTGGAATGGTCATATATTCCATGTCGCCTCAGCTTTGTTGTTGGGTCAACTGTTTAAACACTAGTCTAGATATTGCTGTATACAACACCTGTGACCAGCTTGTTTGTTTGTTTTGCTTCATTTTTGAGACAGGGTTTCTCCATGTAGCCTTGGCTGTCTTGGAATTTGCTCTGTAAACCAAGCTGATCTTGAACTCAGAGATCTGCCTGCCTCTGGCTCCCAAGTGCTAGGATTAAAAGTGTGTGCTGCCGCCACCGCCACCGCCGCCACCACCACCACCACCACCACCACCTCAATGCACAGCTGATTTTAAATGAAGGAGGTTGTTCTGGATAAGGAGGGTAGCCTCCATCCGTTAGCTGAAGGTTTCTGGAGCAAACACAGATTTCCTGGGGTAAGCCTTTCGTCACACAAGGCTGGCCAGAGCATCCAGTCCACCCACGCTTCTACTTGTCAGTCTCTGAAATCACTTGAGTCAATTTCTCCGTTTCCTTCCATCCTACCAGTCCTGTTTCTCAGGAGAATCATCACTGACACCGTCTTTACACGAGGTTGATGTGAGAGCTCAGTGGGACAAGGCCTTTCTGGGCTCAACTGTACTGAGAGCAGCAGGCAGGAGGTGTCAGTTGTTGGGTACAGATAACAAAATTGAGGATTGAGAAATCTACTCTTCTTTTTTTCCTTTTCTTTTTTTTTAAAAAAGATTTTTATTTGTTTGTTTGTTTGTTTGTTTGTTTCTTTTTTCGAGACAGAGTTTCTCTGTGTAGCTCTGGCTGTCCTGGTACTCACTCTGTAGACCAGGCTGGCCTCGAACTCGGAAATCCGCCTGCCTCTGCCTCCCAAGTGCTGAGATTAAAGGCGTGCGCCACCTCCGCCCGGCGATTTACTTATTTTTATTTTAGGTGTATTATTGTTTTTCCTGCATATATGTCCATGTGAGGGTATTGAAGTTACAGATGGTTGTGAGCTGCCATGTGGCAGCTAGGAATTGAACCCAGGTCTTTTGGAAGAGCAGTCATTTCTCATAACTGCTCTGAGCCATCTCCCCAGCCCAGGAAGTGGCTAAAGCTTCAGCCCTGCCCTCAGGAGTCCAGCCAGACCTGCTCTCTCTACCTTGTCACCAACCTCCTCACACACTGTCCAAGGGTTCACTAGGGGCTCTCTCTTTCCAGGACTTCCTGCTGGGTTCAACAGAAAGCCCTCAGACAGTGGTAGGGGAAGTAAGGCCAGAAACCCTACTACTATTCCTAGTACTGAGCTATCAGATTCTTGGGCAAGACCAGCAGGGGGTCATGGTACACCACCACTTAATTGCTCCAGCTTTGTCTTGTGGCTTTGAGGTTTAGATCAGAATCAACAAAGGAGGGGCAGCCGGAAAGCTTTGCCTGGGTCTCTGCAGGGCTAGGAAGCTAAGGTCTTTGAAACACAGACCTGGGATCTGCAGCATAGAAGCCTTCCTGAGGGCAGTGGAGGAGCTGGAAGGGCCCAGCTCTCCTGGCCCTCAGAGGTCCTGAATGTGGTGTTCTTGGTGGCGCTCCTGAGGGGTGGCGAGGCGCTTCTTCACAGAGGTCTAGCCCTGTCCCTTACCCTCAGTCCTTTCCCCAGCTCCCCCTTGGCCCTTACCTGCTCTGTAGATCGGAACAATTTCAGACACTAAGGGATCATGGGCTTGGGCACACCACAAAGAAAGGAGGGATACAAGTAGCTCTGAGAACAGATAGAGGGCCGGCTCATTGGTTAAAGCACTTGCCATGACCATGATAGCCAAACAGCCTGGTCCTCAGAGCCCGCTTGAAGGTGAAGGAGAGAAGAAACAACCCCCCAAAGCTGTTTTCTGAGTGTCACACGTGTGCCTACACTCCTATACCATACACACACACAATAACAACATTTAAAAACACTTCAAGAAATAGTGATTGAGACCCTATGGCCATAGATTATCAAGACAAAACCCACTACTGTTAATATTTGGATGGCAAAAAAAATTTTTTGACACAGGATTTCTAGTCAAGGCTGGCTTCCAGTTCCTTAGGTACTGGAAGACGACCATGAATTCTGATCTTCCTGCCTCTACCTAAAAGCTGATTTATGCAGAACAAGGATTGAACTTAGGGCTTATTACATGATAATCAAGCTTTCTACCAACTGATCCACATCCCCAGAGGGATGATAAATGCTCTAATCAATTAATTATCCATTTATTTATTTGATCTTATGTGTGTGTAGGAATGAGTTTATGCAGTATATGCACCTCGTGTGTGCCTGGCACTCTCAGAAGCTAGAAGGTGTCAGATGCCCTGGTACTGGAGTTTCAGGTGTTTGTAAGCTGCCATGTAGGCTCTGGGAGCCCAGCCCAGGTCCTCTGCAAGAGCAGAAAGTGTTCTTAACTATTAAGCAATCTCTCCAGCTCCCAGATGATAAATTCTTGCTGTAAAGACACCCTTAGGTGGTTTACAGTGATAATCTGTTTGGAAATGAATGGTCAAGAAAATAACTCCACCGGCTAGGAACTGGGCTGTGGCTGGGCCCCACAGTTCTAGCTTTCCAGTGGAAGCGATCTCTACAGGACCTGCTGAAAACTGTGGGGTGGGGATCCCAGTCTGGTCATTCCATTCCTGGGATTCTTTCCAGAGCCATGGTGGGAAGTACCACGACACAGCTTCTGGGGACAGGACAAGGGAGGAAAAGGATGAGGCAGCCTGAGGTCACCTCAGGAGTCAGGCTATTCAAAAAAGACAAGATGGTGGGAGGAGAGAGAGTTAGGAAGGTGGATTTAGTGGGATGGGCAGATAATGGGCCGGGGCAGGGTGGGGTGGGCTGTTCGTGAGGTGGGGGATGGGGTGGGACAGGTTGGGGACCTTTTAGCTTCTAGCCTGCCACAGCAGTCACGATGTCACCCAGCACACACAACATGGAGGTTTGATTGCAGGATCCAGTCAAGAGATGGGCCTTGTTCTGTAGGATGAGAAGACAACTCTAGAGCCTTGGGGTTCAACCTTGGGCAAAGCAGGCCTTGGGGCTCCGTGGGGTGACCCTGTTAGGCCCAGTCTTGGGGGACCTGCCAGTGGGAGGGGACTGCCACATTTACTCAACCTCCTGAGTCCATCCGGCTTGGTGCCGTGGCTTGGTTGTGACACTAGCTGGGTGCTTCCCCCCAGCTAACGGCCACAAGCCCACTGAGCCCCAGGTTCCTCTTTGTTTAGCTTCCCACACAGAGGTCTATTAGGCCATGTTTTCATTACCCTGACCTGGGGGGGGGGGCGGGGAACAACACACTGGTACCCCCATCCACCTCAGGATGCTGAATGAGTGCTTGTTGAATGAATAAATGAATGCCTGGATGAATGCAATACATCAACGGATGAGGATTATATGTGGATGTCTCTAGGGCCCAGAGTCTTTGGGCCCATTGTATCAGCAAAGAAGTCAATGCAGAAAGCTAGATGACTGGTTAGCTAGCAGCCTGAGGAGAGGCTGGGGAGCCGAAGTGAGATCACTGACCAGATACGCAGTCTGCCCTGGGAGGTTCTGTAAGTCCAGGTCTGGATACTGCACCACACCACCGCATGCCACCAAGTGTGTCCACAGCAGTGGCAGCAGCAAAGCTTCCCTTGACTGTGGGTCAGGCCTGTTCTCACTCTCTGCCTGTTCAGCAGACTGTGGATATGAAATCAATAGAAATCCCTTGGAATTGACTTTGGGTAGAGGTTTGGAGACTGACCACAGCACACGTAGCTGATCTTCATTCACCTCAGACCCCAGTATCCCCGCAGGCCCTTCTCCCATACTCTTCTCAGGCCTGTCCATTAGGATGAATGCATGGCTTCGCAGGGTCACCGTGAAACAACTGTGGCACTTTTCTTTCCTTTTTTTTTTTTTAAAGATTTATTTATTATATGTAAGTACACTGCAGCTGTCTTCAGACACTCCAGAAGAGGGAGTCAGATCTCATTACAGGTGGTTATGAGCCACCATGTGGTTGCTGGGATTTGAACTCAGGACCTTCGGAAGAACAGTCAGTGCTCTTAACCGCTGAGCCATCTCTCCAGCCCAAGGCATTTTTCAAAGGGCAGCTGAGTGGTCGGTCACTGAGCACCAGTTACAGTATGGGGGCCAGAGGCCACAAATCCAACACTCTGAACTGGCATTTTCCTCTCTGACTAGATGGCTACTGGCGATCTTGAATGTTCTGTGGCCAAGTAAGTTGGTGTGTTATATAAGTCCCTTCATATTGAGTCACTGTATTTCAAAAAGTTTTCCCACAGTTTGCCTGTGTCTTACCAGGCAGAAAATCCTGGCCAACTCCAAAGTGACAATTCAGGTTTGAAAGATTTTATGGTCAGTTGCCTGTTAGGATAACCTGCTGATTACATTCACAGGCACTATCCTGGACAGCTCTTGAATACGTGCCCAATCTCAGGCCACAAGAACTCAGAGACACAAACACCTATCACTTTTGTTCATGTTCCCAAGCTCCTGCTAACGGGGAGAACACCACAAACACCAGCTATCTGATGTAGCCACAATGTCACATTGTTACGAATGACAATATAGCCAGTGTGAGCCCCAGGATGGACAGCCATAGAGTGCCATGGTTGGTATGTCAGACTCACTTTGGCTGAGATGAACAGGGTCACAATCTTATGCTGTTTCACCTCTACTATGTTGATCCCCAAAGACTGCTGGGATATGTTGTCAACTGCATTCTCAATGAAATCAGGGGAATCATGAGACCTGCCTGTCATCCCCGTTACCTCTTCAGTAGCTCCCTGTCAGAGCTGTCCTGATGGCCCTCAGTACTCCGGAAAAAGTCTAAACTGTCCAGAATGTGGACTCTGTGATAGTATGATCAAACTGAATGACCATAATGACACCCTTTCTTCCTGAGTCTCAATTTCTCCACCCACCAATGGCAATGGGAATCGGGGGAGGCTCTAGTCTCTTCTAGCTCCTGTGATAGGGACACTTGCAATTCTTTGGCTCCTCTGGCAATCCTTACATGTCTACTCCAATTGCATTGCCCAAAGCCTGTTGCTAAAGATCCCTGCAAGGTATTCTTGGAAGCAAAGAGAATCCAGCCATTCCTGAGATCTTTTTGTTTTGTTTTGTTTTGTTTTGTTTTTCAAGACAGGGTTTCTCTGGGTAGCCCTGGCTGTCCTGGAACTCATTCTGTAGATCAGGCTGGCCTCGAACTCAGAAATCCACCTGCCTCTGCCTCCCAAGTGCTGGGATCAAAGGCGTGTGCCACCACCGCCTGGCCATTCCTGAGATCCTAGAGATGCTCCCTGAGGTGCAGTTGTCTACAGAGCTGGAAGAGTGACTCTCCAGCTTGCTGAGATGGCCTCCTGAGACCCATCTAAAGCCGCTGGAAATAATGTCATCTATGCTCAGAGGATTGGTCTCAGGGAACAAAAGGGAAAAAAAGCCTTCAAGAGAAGCTGTCTTGAGACCAAGCAATGAACTCAGCCAGGGTGGGCACTTAGCACCCACAGATAGTGTTCTAGGAAGGCCATGGTAGTTGCTCTTACTATAGTCTTTCTTGTTCCCAGATCTTTCCAAATGCTCAACCTCCACAGGCTGACTAGAGAGTGAGCGTAAGAGGCTCTGTAGCCAAGTTCCCTTGCCCCTGAGCCTGGGGAAAGGTCAACTGATATGTACCTAACCCAAGTCCTATCAGGGCCACCATGGGACAACTGAGGCTTTTTTTTTTTTCCCAGAGAGCAATCGAGTGTCCGCTGAGTGCCAGGTACACTGTAGGAGCCAGAGAACACAAACAACACTCTGAACTGATCCCTTTCCATGTGACAAAGATGTTTGTTGGGTGTTCTAGAGCATTCTGTGGTCTGGCAAAGTTGACGCATTATATAACTCACAAGTGCTTAAGAAAGGTGAGCTGGTTTCATTTCTGTGGGTTTTGGCAGGAGTGAGCAAGCTGTGTACATTGGGGATGTGGGCAGGAAGAGTCAATCAAGTGCACCTTGTTTCTCATACGGCTGAGCATAGCACCGTCCTCAGAGCCTCTGGTGTGGTCTAGTGGAGTCAAAGGTCTCAAGAAGTACTTAAGGGCTGGGGACCTAGCTCAGTGGTAGAACACTTGTCAATGTGCTTAACAACCTGGTCCCTAGTGCTTCAAAACAAAAGGCCCTAGAAACTCCCAGCACAGTGAGCGAGCTTCTCCCAGCACCCCACCCCCACCTCTGGGGCTCACTTACATACACACCTCTATGTGGTCCCAGGGTCCTTTTTTTTTTTTTTTTAAGATTTATTTACTTATTTTATGCATATGATTACACTGTAGCTGTTTTCAGACACACCAGAAGAGGGTATTGGATCCCATTATAGATGGTTGTGAGCCACCATGTGGTTGCTGGGAATTGAACTCAGGACCTCTGGAAGAGCAGTCAATGCTCTTAGCTGACCGAGCCATCTCACCAGCCCCTGTCCCAGGTTTCTTGACTCAGCCAGAACTTCTCTCCCCATTAGACCTGAGATGCCAGAAATCCGTGTGGTCGTGACGTATCTCAGCAGGATCAGAGAGCCCTGTTGAAAGCCCAAACTATGCACAGTCCCTCCACAGCTTGAAGCAGTCTAATGACTCCCTTCCAGGAGCAACTTCCTCACAGGAATCCGCAAAATCTAGCCACTTTGTTGATGGCCCCTCATTTTTCTATCCCTCAAATCCAACCAGGAAATCCCTACCTGGGGCCCCTGCCTTTCTGTCTGCAATGTTTCTTCCAGCTTGGTGAACCAAGCTCTTGGCTTTCTCGTCCTTTATTGCCCTGTCCGACTCTTCTATGACCTCCAGAGCCTTTGCCATCCCCTGTCCCTCCCCACCTTGCTCTCAAGCTCCCTCTGTGCACCTGAACTTTCTGATCTCTTTAATCTCTATCAGCTCCAGGAGACTAATTAAGGCTCCACCCCATGGTGTCCAGCTCACGGGTGAGGATAAGGAGCTATCAAATGAAAGGTGCACCTTGTCTCGAAAACAAACAAACAAAAAACCCCAAAACCAACAACAACAACAAAATCAAATGAAAGGTGCCTAGAGCAGCCCAAAGAGTTCCTGGAGCTTGGAGCTCTCAGGCCAGCCAGGCTGGAGAAGGTGGGACTATCTCATAGGTGGGAGCAGCTGGGGGAGGGGCTGGTGGGCTTCTTGAGCCTATGACAGATCTGGAGTCCTAGGACAGTCTAAAGAGGGAAACAAGTATCTAGACTTGGGCAGAGGGAGTGGCCCTGTGGCTTATCAGTGCTAACCTGTGTCCTAAACCCTGGAGCACGACCTGTTCCTGATGATGCACACAGGCCAAGGCAGTACACATGAACTCAGCTCGCCTGGCCCCCCATCAGGAACCTGATGAGGTCATAGGCTGTCCTGTGGGAGAAGCCAGAAGGTTCTGAGTGGAATAGGCACCAGAGAGACCCAAGCCTGTGCATCCCAACCCACCCACCTGGCCTAGGAGGACTCCCACAGGCAACTGTGGGGAAAAGGGTTTAGCTTTCCTAAGTTCTGATTCCGGATGTCTGAGAGTTACAAGGAGGGCTAGGGAAGGGCAGATGTACTCCTTCTTTGCCTGGAAGTGGCTGTCTATAATCTCCATGGAGGTTCCCTGATCCTTGACTCTACAAGTAGCTATGCCAGTTGGACTGCATCCCCCCCCCCCCCCACAACACATGCCTCCCATACCCTGACAAAGCTGTGAGGTTGAGCAGCCTTGGAAGTACAAGGCTCCCCGTGTATCTGCACATGATGTCAGTGGTGGCCTTGTTTAACATTCCTTTGAAAATTTCAGAGGAGCAAAGCTTGATGGCCCTTTCAATCCAGGAAGTTGATATTTTGCCCTTGGCCTGACTGTAAACTGAGGTCCTTCAGTCACATGACCCAGACCTCTGGGGTGCAACATTCTGAGTAGTACTTTGCTTCCTGTGTGTCCAGCACTGCCCAGGCACACAGCTGCTCGCCTGAGTATGTGGGTACATGCATGGAAACTTGGTCAGCCTGAGCTTTCTCAGCTTCCCCTATCCACTCTTTTTGTTTAAGACATCACTTGTTGGGGACTGGAGAGATGGCTCAGTGGTTAGGAGACCTGGCTGCTCTTCCAGAGGACCTGGGTTCAATTCCCAGCACCCACGTGGCAGCTCACAACTCTTTGTAATTCCAAGGTCTGATACCCTTACATAGACAATCATACAGGCAAAACACCAATGCGCATAAATGAGAATGGACAAATCATTTTACATTTTAAAAATGTAAAAAAGACATCACCTGTTGACAAGTAAGCATATACCAGGCATTATAGCAGCCCTAAAAAGATAGATCCAACCGCATCCGCTGGTGTCAGCGAATCTGATCTTATTGTGAAATAGGGGCTTTGCAAATGTCAGTTAAATATGTCAGGTTAAATAAACTCATCCTAGATGAGACTGGGCTCATTAGAAGGAAATCTAGACACTGAAGGTAAGATAGTCATACAAAAAAGGAGGCAAAGCATAGAGAAATACTGCTCAGAGAGGCAACATCTGGATGGAGGTGGGAAGGTACCCCTCCTTGGCATGCCCAGCATACCCTACTGCCTGTGAACAGGAGGTTGATGCCCCCTGCACAACACTCAAAGCCCCACTGGCTACTGTCCAGGCTCTAGGGGCCACAGGGTTGAGAGAGAGAGAGAAAGAGAGAGAGAGAGAGAGAGAGAGAGAGAGAGAGAGAGAGAGAGAGA